>UZAN01042012.1:32365-50776 GCA_900618425.1 Echinostoma caproni
CAATACCATAATACTCGACTAGTGGATCTGTAATACCTGTAGTACGCACCGATCACAGCCTACGAATCACGACGTATTAAGAATCACGGACACCACGGAAGCACTGAATCACATTGGTACTTGCACGAGGGCATCCTACGAAACCAAGAAGCAAGGAAAAGGCAACAGAAGTAGCAGTTCACTTATTGGAAGAAACCCAAGGGATTAAATATCATGTAGAAAAGAAGTTTGATGGGAGAATTGGAGGATTTGATTTGTTTTGATGATGAATTCGTCATGTAAATGAGGCCTGAGTCAACTCAAACCTGGGAAGCGCTGGACTGCCGTTTCGACCTGGTTGGGTCTTATCAGTGGTGCGAATCTATCCACTCAACTGGGGATCGAACCCGGGACGTCACGGATAGAAAACGAGCATACTACCCACTCGGCCACAGGGCAGCTGATCGGCTCACGCCTCATTTACACACATTCATGATCAAAAAAGGAATTTTATTGATTATCCATGCATCCACAAATCGCGTGCTTGTATTCCTGGCATCTTACAGCTTCTGTCTGTGCCACACGGCTTTTGATTGCTCCGCATAATCGGCCTGTAGTTCGTGGTCCAGGCGCCGTAACGTCTCTCCCCGAGGTTCGCGTCATCCCGTGAGTAACGATCACCATAGGATACTGAGATTGGAGATGGGTTACGGATCCGTGACAGTGATTTCGCTTTCATAGTGATTCGCGCTTCTTGTCGAGGTAGAACTTTCTGGGTGAAACAGAAGAAGATGGACTTGTTTAGAACAAAGGGTAGGAAATCGTACCGTTTGCGGTTTCATCACTGCACAATGTGTGTGATCAAAAAAGCAATTCAGTGTGTCACTGATCAGGATATTACCATTCCAAACAATGCACACTTTCCAAAAGCCCCGCTCCTATTCGCGCATTCCAACCAACATACCATTCCATACCAACAAATTCACAATCTGAACCAGCTATGGAACCACTTGAAAATCGAACGCCAGCATTCAGATGCCATAAATCATCCCTAACAAAAGACGATGTCTTCAGTGGGATTGAATTTTTAACCACTTGGAAAGAAACCGGAAATTTACCACTCAATGATATTAGAATTGTTTTAGTCCGATAAATTCTTGTTTTAACCCCCAGCGAAATGATACACATCAGAGTTGTACTATTCCGGAGTCCATACTAACTTCTGACGAGTTATTATAGTAGTAAATTTAACTGCTGGTTCTCAAAATTCCACTACTGGACAACTGTCTGATTCTCGATCGGACTCATCAGCACTGTGTCCAGTGCTTCATTTTGACTATCAGACAAATAGAGCATTAACAGAATTCTCTCCACTGTGCTTGCCTCGGGCAGACTGTTGTCTGGTAAGATCTAAATGTTTGGCCACATCTACAATAACTGAGTAAGAGTTATGGGGCAAGTGTTCTTGGGGTTTACTTTGGAAAATAATGTAACTCTGCAAGGAAGTTGGAACATATCGATTGTCAATCGAAACTTTGTTTTCGCTTGCAATTCTGGTGTACCGTTCCCGATTTGGTTTGAACTCAAGTGTTCGGATTGTTAGTTTCCCGCAACATAAAAACTCAACGTGCACTGTTTGGTCCCCTTTTGTGCATTTGTCTCATCACTGTGGATCACCTACGATTATGATAAATAACTTGGTGGCTTACAATCGCTGAAACGAGTAAGAGTTTACTACAGAGCCATGGAGTGACTTGTCGTAAACGGTACAGTTGTACGAAGAGCGGGTATGGGTATCTTAGCGTTTACAACAAACTACAGGAAGCTATGATGCAAACACAGTTGTCGATTATTGACAGATTGATTAGACCTCACCATCCTTCAGACCTCAACTTCACGCACATTCTTCTTCCAGTCAACCATATACTCGAAAGCACTGAGCTCGAGTTTTGCTCTTATTAGAGCTCATCAGCAGTGCATATCCACCATCATGTCCGGGATTTGAACTCCAGACTCATTGCATGGAAGGCGTGTGTGTTATCACTGTGCCAACCAGCTCATGCCAGGGCTGAACCGAATGGCTAATTCATGTTTGTTCAGGTGTCGTATTCAGAGATAGTCAATCAGTTCAATTTAGCCTGATAGCAACGAACGAAGAGACAGTTGACTATATGTTAACTCAAATCGAAAGCCTTCTACCAAGTTGGGACCGTTAAGACAACCCGATCCCTTCTTGTCACCTTTTCTGTTCTTTCGACAGGGGAGTGAGTAATCGAGGTGGGGTGGTTTTCCAGTCATGAGGAAACTGTTTCTCCCGTGTTGGGCTAGTCGGATGCCACCCATTCAGCTGAGGGTAAGCTGAGGGTGAGAATCCAACACAAGAACTGTCGGACGCTGAAGCCCTGATCACTCCACCGTCGTCGACCTCATGAATTCGAAGCGGACACAACGGTAAACCAAGCCTCACGAATTGCCCCGTAAATGAGTTCATTTTAGAATGTGTCTCATTATCTCCCTCTCTCCCTCTCCCTGGTCCGGGTAGTTAATTATTCGGTAGAAAACTCTGGAATCGAGTCAGGCGAACCATCAGTTTAATAAAACGAAAAAAATAGTGAACTTCTATTTTCTTTGGACTAAATTCTAGATTGTGCGATTCGATCTGGTTTAAGGAAACTGATATGAAAGATTCCCAAATGTTGGAGGCTAAAAAACAGTTTGCTCATGAGTGAGTTCTGCCTCGGTCTGTTTGCGTGGAACCATTATACAAATCTCTCCGCTTGTATGCATGTGGATGTGCGCGTATGTGTGAGCGCGCGCAAATACATGTATCTGAATGATTGTGGTCTACTTAAACAACTCTGTATGTGTGTGCGAGAATAGTGCTACTGGAAATCGAAGCAAATCCAATCACATTTCATGCACGAATCCCTTTTTGTATTTACCCAACCACTCTACCACAAGGCCAGTAACTGATCTTTTTCATTGGAACTATGGACAATAACCGATTGGCAGTTCGATGAAAATCTAAGGTTAAATGCCGGCAGTCTGACAGTGAATCAGCGAACTCAATACAATACAGAGCAGACATACAAACTCTACCATGGATTCTGGCTGTGTGCTAATAGAAAATAGAGAAGGTGGGAGTGAGTACTTGATTGCTTTGTGTGTCTGTGCGTGGGTGCGTTTTCGTGCTTGTGCGTGCGTGAGTGCATGCTTACTTGTGCCTCAACGGATGAATGAGTGTGCTTATGCGTCGTGGGTTTGTGCTTCTGTGCGCTTGAGCCTGTCTGCCCTTCATTGAGTTTCGGCATGACCTTTTGACTGATAAGACGGAACTGTGCAACTTGTCAGCTATTAGACACGAGGCCTTGGAAACGTGCATACGTACATATACGACACACAAGCACGCACGCACACCTTATGTATCTATAGTCTATGTGCCCCGCTCACGCATCCCCTGTTGATCGCAGTGACCGGACCCCGACCGTATTTCAGTGTTGTCAGTTCTGATTTTCTTTGTGATCAGTATCGTGGCTCTGTGTGATCAACACGAGTGTCACAACCACCGTACCAGTCAACACGGCTACACCTGTGTCCAACGGGACAAGTTGCGGGAAAACCACACCTGAATCCGCAGCCCAACTACTTCAAGTATCATCCACTTGAACGTCATTCGAAGCGCCACACGCGGACCAGGGATTGCCAACCACGGGAATCACAGTACACATATACAGAGAGAGAGAGATCTGACAGTGCATCTTTGGGCGCTACAACAAAAGACAGAAGGATAGGGAATACTGTGGTTTTTGTGTCCTCTGTCTGTCTCCCCTCCGGTGTTGTTGTTAAACGCTGCGAAAACCGCACGCGCGAACAACCCCCACCCCAACCCCTGAAACACGCATACACACACACACACACTTGCTCGGACATATCTGCGCGGGAGTGCGAACGTGCCTGGTCATCCGAAAATATACACGGACAAACAAGGACACAGTTCGCGAACCCGTTTTTAAGATCCACACCATGACAAGTGGAATGTACGCCATTGTGGAAGAAACAATGCCCCATTTAGGATCTATGCTCAACTGTGATGCCTTCAGATGGATGAATCGTATTCTGGAAGACTCCGCAGCTACACAGTCACGTAATTCAGATCAGTTTGCCTCTACAGGACTGCATCATTCGGCCTATTTCGGGGCTGATTTGTGGCCACAAAATGTGTTTGGTAAGTTGTGCTCAATATATCTCAACCCGTGTGTTTTTCCATGTCAACTTTGAATCTTATTGAGTTTTGAACTCATCAGAGTTAAGCTTGTCACTCAGCAGGTGGAGTACAAGCTCTCTTTGGAAAAGATATTCCTACAGTCGGGATCAATGTAAAGAAAGTAAGAGGGTTCTGGTTACTAAGGGAGATATCAACCGTATAATATAGAATCACTTGATTCAAAAAGGACCATGCATGATCACAGGGAACCAGTGAAAAGTCACAATCTTTGTCATCAAAATCCAACATCTCGATATGTCCGATTCCGTATCGCCGTCTCGATTAACCAGATACGTACACACGTACACACCGACTAAAAATAGACAGCAACAATCTGCAGCATATCACTGAGTTCTGACAGCTCATTTTTCCCTCCAAATTACCACTGAATTCTTCTCAAAAGTAAATTCGTACAAACCTGTTATTCGCAAATCAAATCACATGACTTAAGCCCATATCCTATGGCAATGCCATGGCCTGCGAGCATTCTTCTCTAGCCCGGTAGCTCAACACATCCAAAGGGTTCGGAATTCTGATCACGTGTCAACCGTACTGTTTCACATGTCCAACAACTGGGACACACACACAAACACTGAGTGAATCCAATGGACCAAACATTTGGAACGTGTACACTCGCGCTCCCATGAACGCATTCTGTCGAACGTTACTCAGGTATGTGTTGTGTGTACATTGATCAGGCGTCATGCTACTCGTGTCGGAGTTGCTGTATTTTCCACCTGAAGTAGTGGCAAATTCCGCTGGCACAAAGCTGAGGTGAAATATTGAGGGAGACACATGCACTCACAACTGGAAGTTCACTGGTGGTTGTCTACGATTCTTGAATGAAAAACGTTCGACTAATGTGCGTTTAATTCGAGAACTAATTTCAAGCGGTATGTGCATGTCACTGCGGTAAATTCGGACACAATTCGACTTATAACAGTCAGTTGGACTTGAAACAGTCAAAGAAAACGAACAGACTATTCTTGATATAGATACGGGTTGCCCAGACGTAAAAATGGATCCGCACGTGATCAGTTGGACCGACATATTGGCTGACATGTTTTGTCCTACATGCGGAGTTAATAATCCGTTGTATTAACGAACCGCTAAGTGATTCTTTTGGTTTTGCTCGTATCGGTTGCACCGTTGTGGACTCCGTTTAGATCGAACGTTCTCACGATTATTTCACATCACCGACAAAAGTATTCGTACCAGATCCCACCCACCCCCTCCCTTCCTGCCCACCTCCTGCTCATTTCTGAGGCTGATTTTTGGAGCTCTGGCAACACGCAATAAGCTAGAAATCCATGCAACGAAATTAGGGTTTTAAACCATTCACAACTCGGACTACTGAGTCTTCAGAATAATTTGTACTGAACATTTTGGGGAAAACGTCAAATGTGTGCCGTAGTCAAGAGTTGGTGGAAATAGTTCTGCAAATATAAAGTAATGGTGAATGTTTTTAAAGTTACAATTAGAACAGTAGATGGAGCTTGCAACATATTTTAAACGATGATAATAATAATGACAATATACTTCTACATCCTAGGCATCGAAAGCAGGGGTAATTTTTAGCGGGCAACTGACAGCAAAATAAGCTTGTGAAGATAAGACTCGGGGCTCTGGAAACGAGCAATGAGCTCATCCGCAAACAAGTTACGTTGCCCTAGCACCATACGATCCAGCAATTATACAATGAAACGTGCTTGATTGAACCTGAAATAAGGTTTCGGTCTGTCTTCTCAGTCGCAGACACCATTGTTTGATAAACAGTGGAAGGGGTACATCCCAGAATTGCGATGATTTACTGATCCTTGAAGATGTTCGGAAACAAGAATTCTTGGGATTTCAGTAACAAACCACATCAGACTCTAAAAGCATAAACAACGAAACGATAGCAGATCTGTCAAACATAAAAAAATGAGTTCTTGTATCGGAGTCGGAATCTTGAAACCTAGGGCCCAAAGTACGAGAGTAACAGCAACCTAGACTACCTAACCATGACTATCGTGAGCCTACGTGGATGAACACCTCATGTCTGGAGACGGGCGTCCAGTCTCAAAGTAAACTAGCTCTAAACTACACCCCAACTGTTTATTCGTTCACGTTTGAACAGCAATAATCGGTATTGGATAAAGTACCTTGACCAAGTGAATGACCGCGTTGCATTTCATCATTGTCGACTGTTGCACCTGTGTTTAAAGACACCAACAAAGATTGTTTCGTTTGCATGTTCAGTAAATACGAAGAATAGATTTTTCGATGTATCTTGATGTGAGACCCCTACAAACACCGTCCAGTCCATAGTCGAATACTGTGTGCATTTTGTTAAATTGTAAATACAATCACGAGGTGAATTGGCAAACATTTCACAGAAGAGCTGACGCAACAATCGAAACTAAAGAATGCCTGCGACGTCAGATGGACTATCCGATCCAATGAGTCTGTTATATGCCTAAAGTATTTGTTGGTGATCGATCGTGTAACTCAGGCTCGAGAGGGACGACTACCACTCCGGGGATCCTGACATAATCGAAACCCCTGTCCAGTTGCGCTCAACGACCGGTACAACAATTTGTCGTATTCAATCTCAGGATGAGCTGAAAAGATTAGAAGAAAAATAATTTCCGCCACCGTGGATGTATATTCGCTTTATAAGACGGAATAAAAGACTTCAAACAATTTTTTATGTAGAAACATTAAAAAAGTTACCCCCTCCAAGAGATCATTGCTTATCGCGACTCGGAATGGCGTGTCCGAACTGTGGTCTAAATATCATTTTGTCGGACCATCTAACAAAACACGATTCGTTGACTATTCAAACGTTTAGAACAGGATCCCTACAGGAATGGAACTGCAGTAGCACACCAAGTGGTACAATGAGGTCCACAAATGAAATCCTTCGACCAATCTGATTAAATCTGACTATGCTCTTTTCAAAGCGAAGATTTGTATGGAAACTTACATACACAATAAAGATTTACACCTTGAAGTGATTAAAAAGGCAACGAATACCGATCATCTGCGTAACGTTGATTGCTTTATTCGTGCGACAGATAGACACATTACTCCTTAGTTCGTCTTTCGTTGATCCCGCTTTCAGTTTGGAGAGAAACATCTGTTGGTTTTCCTGAGATTTGTTTCCGTCTCAGTATGCGTCCTCTAAGACATTTCTAATCAACTTTGGGAATTGACAAATGAAAAATTGTCTATTTTGCACACATCATACGGACACCAAGTGAACTCGACAGTCACGACAGTCACTCGACAGTCTCGACATGTCAAGGATGTAGAATTGAAACAGATTTTTTTGAAGGTATCAAGCTTGGATTAGCCGATTCGATTGTTAAGAGGCACCAGGCACCCTTGATGGTTTTGGGTGTGGGTTTCATTCCTTGAGAGGTCGTTAATTCACCACAGATTCATGCATTTACGTGCGATGGAAATGTTTGTGATAACCGACAAAGCGCTTTGGACAGCTGTTTCGTTCTGTTTGGGACTCGTTAGCAGTGCGTACGTTTTGTGTCCCTGACAGGACTGGAACCGCAAACATTCGGGTTGAGACTTCAAACCTTTACCCCAGTGCTACACGGTTGACGGTTATCATCTTTTGCGAACGGCTCAATCAATTTTAGAGTAGCAAGCTTATTTATCACAAACATTTCCATCGTATGTAAATACATGAAATTGTTGGGAATTAACGATCTTCCAAGCGGTGAAACCCACACCGAAGACCATCAAGGGTGCCTGGTGCCTCTGAACAATCGAATGGGTTAATCCCCAAGCTTGTTACTCTAAAATTGATTGAGCCGCTCGCAAAAGGTAATGACCGTCGACCGTGTAGCTCAGAGGTAAAGGTTTTAAGTCCCAACCCGAATGTTCGCAATTCGAGTCCTGACAGGGACACAAAAAGTACGCATTGCTGACGAGTCAGCGGGTGAAACAGCTGTTCAGTGCTATTTGTCAGTTATCACAAAGATTTCCACAGCATGTTTTTGTCTTCCTCAAATTTCCTTTACATGTCAATTGCCTAGCTGCAGGCTNNCTGAATGCAATCATGACTCGGTCAGTAATAAATAATCACAAGTTCAAAGCTCCATCTTACGACGAGCCTTAGGTAAAATGAAGTAATTGTGACCAGTAAGTTTAATTTGTTTCAGATCAGCTACACGGAACTAAACTCACTTGTGTACTAATACCAAATAGACGAGATTTTTTATTTGAAATGCCCAAAATGAGTGGACTAATCTAGCTAAAATCATGTATGTTACTCGTTCAGCATTGTAACTCGACTCGGTGGCCAGATAGTNTGACCAACCTCATCTCCATTTGTAATTTACCCAACCCGTGGCACCGTTTTGGAAATTTGACCGTAAATTTGTTATAGGCATTGGATAAAAAGGAAGTGAAAAAATATTTTTAATTTTCAAATTGTCCATTGCTCAAAATCAATATTATATGTTTCCGTGACTGAGTTTGTATACGCTCCAGAATTATTTGTTTTAACATTTACGCAACCGTCAAAACCCATAATCTTTACTCGACATGCCTTTCCTATAAAAGGAGTGATCGAACTAAATCACTATTCCAAATTCTGTTGTACTTTTCATGCAGACTGAAATTTTCTCTCTCTATCTTAAGGCTTGGTAAAGCCCTTAGGGTAGTTAAACGTGAAATGTTATGCATTAAGCACAAACAGCTCTCATTTACTAAACAGCTGAATAATGATAATGAAACTTGCTTTGGACGGAACGGATTGGTTACCGAATGAGTTATGTTGTATGAAGAACCAAAGCTATCACAAATAAAACTCTGGGAAGCACTTCAGGCCAATTTCAACTTTGGTCACAATCAACTGGATTATGTTCAGCTCTTCCGGGGCTAGATTTCAGCAATCAAATAAGCAGGCATCCTATCCTTTGGGTAAAGCCGATGACCAGTTAGTAATACAGCACTATTCATCTATGCAAAAAGCTTAGCGCGAGTTGCTTTAGATAAGTGGCAACTCATTCCCCCGTACCTGAAATAAACGAGTTTCATACGGTATCAGTAGGACAAAAGCGTGGTTGTCTACTGCTAACATAGTTCGGTATCAGCAAAATTCAACAGAGTTCGAACCTCAGACATCAGAGCTTGGGGTAAATCAGGGCAAAACCAAAAATAACTAACTTCATCCTCACCGCCATCGCCTCCATCACCAAAACTAACAACAATCCAAATCAATGACAAAAACGATTGCCAGAAAACGCAGTCTAATATTTGATCGAATCCCTCACGATTTTTGCATTTTTCCTTTCCAATTCTAACCGTGATCAGTTATGAATTTTATTCATGGAATTGGCGAGCCAATTCGTCCACTCTCTCGGTTACCTGTGAATAAAAACGTAGGCTTGGAAGGTTTTGTAAAAAAAAATCAGTTATTTTGTTTTGCCCGGGAGGATGGGAACGATGAATTCGATGAATCTAAATAAGGCTATTAACTTGATATAAATTAATGACTGTCTTTGTGGAAAGATATCCATCACAGTGGTTTTATTCGGGTACCAATATACCGTAGCTTAACCTAACTGTGTGGATGTGTGAGGACAATTCTATGTGATCAAGTTCAGCAGCATAATCCATAGCAAATAAAAAAAATAACCCTTCCGACAATGTCGTGTATTAAAGTGTAGATTGCGTTTCTATTTTTGCACAGAGACCATTTTGAACAACTTGCCAGGTAACAGGTAAGGTTTGATAAAATAAGTGTGTAAATAGCTTTCCAATTGAATAAATGAACTTCAATGTGTTGTTGACAATAAAAAAGGGCTAAATCTTCTCGTACGACTGCATAACAGGATAGATTGGACTCAGATACATGTGTTTAGCATACACAAATTAGATACCAATACAATTTTGTTTACCAAAACCCTCTTCGATTGGGTATTCCACAGTGAGTGAGTGAGTGAGTGAGTGAGTGAGTGAGTGAGTGAGTGAGAGTATTTGGGCATCCACCGCATTCACGGCATGAGTATTCTCAAATATTAGCATCGAGAATCCGATCTCGCCTGATTTACTCCTCGGGAGCGACCCGATCTTCCTCCACTCCCCAATCCTCCTCGCTACCCGCTACCCGCACGTGCCATGTTCTCTTCCCGTTTGTGGTCCGACAGTTGTCATGATAAATGTGGTTCACTGGCGCACTGTCAATTTTGAGAGTTCCATAAATGTCACCAAGGTTGTGATGTGCATAATGATGGGAAATGTTTTGGTGTATCGGAGAGTGGTGATTGGGAACGGGGGGTGGGGGTAGGGGGTAGGAGTGGAAGTTAGGTACCATGTATGACGGAGACGAAGGCAACCTGAACAAGGAAGATGGTGAAATAGAATAAAACGAATTGCCCAGTTCCCGTCCACCAGGGGAGCCTCGCGGTTGTTGCTGTTTTATTGTTTTACTTACGCTTTCAACGCGCACTTGTTATGGGGACCGAAGTGGACTGGACTGGTGTGTTTTGGGGTAAACGACCGAAACAGTCAAACACAGCCCACTTATTGTCACAAAAATGCCATTCGTAGCGGTTCAGTTTCGTTTAAAAGAAAATCAAACAAACAAACAAAAAATAAACGTGGACTGTGGTCCCGACACATTGTCATTGCGTTGACAAATGGACCATTCGGTTCAAGTACATACTCCCCACTGTGTACAGGCTCGGGCGCGTGCGAGTTTGTGGTTTGATCGGTGGCAGGTAATTTCCTCGTCAGATAGGGAGCATGGACGACTGGCAGGCTCAGGGGTTGACGACAGTAGTAGACCCTACATAATCAGATCAGTGAATGACAAGAAGAGCCGCTGAAACCACCAATTTTCTTCCACAATCAGACATTTGGTGCCCGGGGACCGTACAATTGACTACCGTACTGTCGTCGGAACTGAAACTGAAAACCAAATGGATGCTCCCCACACACTCTGAGATCCTTGACAGAGAGAGAGAGAGAGAGATAGAACAAGTGCAAGCAACATGTTGGTGGTGATCCAAACTATACGTTCGAGAAACCGGTGAAAACCCAAGATCCGTCTGTATGGGGTCACATTGATTCAAAGAAAAAAAACGGTCAAAATATTTGTTCCTGACATGCAGTGCAGATAAAGCTTACGTCTATCTGTCAACCCTAACAACCAGGTTTCGTTTAAAACAATGGAAACTGAAACCTGAAATTTTCGTCTGACTGAGGGAAACAACACGAAATTGGGCAAACTTTTAAGGAACCCTATTTTGATTAGTCTGTATGCGTGCTATTACAATCGAGTTCTTTTGCTGAAATTATTCTTCAAATACGCCAGAATCGAAACATACCTTTACCGCCTTCCACTGAGCTTTGGTGAATCACTGAATTTGCTTTGAAACAAGTTGCATAAATCGCACAATCCAAGGATAATCACTGATTATCATCTGTTCCAACCTGCTGCATGCACGGAACACACACATACAACAATAAACTGGACTTTTATGCTTACACCTGAAAACTAGACTACGGTTTATCCATCCGACGTGAGTGTGATATGGTACACTAAGGATTACAGACCATTCAGTAACGCATTAAAATGCAATTACAGAAAAGAAAATGAAATAACTAGGTGCTATTTTCGGGGGAAAGTGATGTAAATTGCACTTGAAAACCACACTGCATTATCAATCAACGCAATAAGTCGGAGAATCAATTATACGAAGCCTATGGGGGAAACAAAACATTGTAAGCACTTCAACCGGTCCCCGCTTTGTTCTCATGTCAAGGTCTCCGTCCAGCGAAAACACCGTGTGACACAATCACCCGGAGAACAGTGGTAATCCGGGGACTGGGCTGATACAATAAAAAGAGCAAACTGGTTTTCCTGAAGTTTGGATCCTAAAATTGACATGTCCACATAACTCTCTCCTTGAGTTTGTCGGACGACATTACGATTCACGAAAGACTGCCAAATGTTAGGGCAGGCAGTAACTGAATGTATTCTTACTTGTCAGGATTGCGATCCATGTTATACGGAATATATATAATAAATCAGGCCAGTAGAAAAACGTGCTCATAGCGTATTGACCCATGGTTGATACGCTCAAATCCGGCGATCATCGCTCAATCAGCAACTGACCAATATATCGTTGGGCTGGTTTTTCCCTACAACTCGCGTGTGTGTATAAATTAATGAATTAGTAACTAAATAAAAATAATTTTGTATTAATGCAGAATGATTTCTGATATAGTTTTGTACATGAGGTAGACAGCATCAGGAAGCAGGAGTGTGATTATCGCTCCTGCAGCCAAAGTAAACGGGATGCGTAGGCTTGACATTTCTACAGGATATGAAACATGAAAAGCGACCACTTCTGGTAACTTGCATACGTTGTTTATACGATTGGACAAGCTGGTTTGCTTGGTCTGTCTCCACATCCCTTCAATTATCGTGAATGAATATATATATATGTATGCAAACTTCTAGTACATGATTCAGTAGGGGAAACAGATCGTAATCATGCTTACCATTGTCTGAGTGAATCACCTCGAGTAGGATCGAACAACAACTACTGCAGTACGGTGTACCACAAATGATGCGTACTGAATTATGCTTGAGTTTCGAAAATATTTGGTCATTCTTTCCGTTATCGCTAGATCATTGGTCAAACACGTGTGAACAATTTTTACACCGGAACAGCTATTTCTGACCAAAACTGAGAGTGTCGAAATATTCATGCTGTTTTGAACGAATGGAACTGGACAAAACTATTTATTGGGAGGGAATTGCAATCATGTATGTGATGTCTTTTTACTTCCTTTTTTGTTTCCTGAATATACAAATGTACAGTCAACATTCAGGAAGGAGGGGGGACGGGCGTGACTATACACAAAGGCTACCCGGGGAAATACAGAAATAGGTAAGACAGGCGGTGGTGGAGCGGTTCGAACCCGGGACTCGGAAGTCACAAGTTGGCGACCTAACTAACCACCTGCCCAATACCACCCATAATCAGACCGGCTGGAAGGTAATGAGTTGAATCAATTTCCTCCACATTTGTGTAGCTTCTCTCACTGTTGATGACAAAATGACCGCGCACCCCAGTCACCGAGTGTCCAACGTTTCACATTCCAAACAGGGAATCCCCTACCTGGAAGCTTCTGCCGGTCATGTCTCAATCTAGTGTTCGACCAGCAAACAAAATTGAGCAATCTGACGGCAGTCTAACACAATCACATAGAGAGGAAGAAAAGATGTACGGAAATGAATCCTACCCGATGGTTAAGCAAATTACCAATAAAGAATATTACAACTAGCCAACTGATTGGGTGAATCGTTGATTAGCTGTCTGAATAAATAGATGAATGACTGCATTTATATGTATGTTTACGTTGAAAAAGAGCTCATAGTCTGCCCGTTTCGAGTGCACTTTTTGTGGCTACGGATCAGAGTAGGAGAGAGTTGGAGACATCAAGATATCCAGAACGAGGGAATCGGGGCCAGTGAACGATGAAGGATACCAAAGCAGAAGAGCACGGACCCAGTGTGTGAGAAGAACACGATTTACAACACAAATCAGTCGATTTGTCTTGCTTAGCACTGGTGATCATCCAGTTATTGTTGTTGTTGCTGCTGCTGCTGCATCCTAGGCACTTTGATTTGGACGGATAGGATGGATGACCTCGAGACGGAGTTAGAACCTGAGGACAACCACCACAAACACAACCACCACCACCACCACCACCACCACCACAACAACAACAACAACAACAAAACTATAGACTTCTGGTACACAGTCAGGACAAATATGCTTTTTGTATTAGAAGAAAAAAAGAAGAAAAAGATATACATGCACACACGTTTCTAATCTTCAAAATGTGATCGAGGGTGAATGAACGATTTCTCGCGTATCGGCTACAATTTGTCAAACACTCCACATAGGCGACTGGTTGTCTGAAGTTCTTAATCTACAGAATCCTAGATGATGAAGATTAGGTACTTATACTATCCGGCTACATCCAAAGAATAACATTTTTAAATAATAAAAGTAGTGTGTTGTTGTTGTTGTTTCTGTTCGATTTTTATTACCTATGGCAAAATAAAAACTGTATTTTCGACGAGAATCTATCGGGAACTGAATATTTCCAACTCAACTGATTCCCTGCTCGAATAGAAACGTTCTCCCCTATGTGTATGGCCAATAAAACATATGTTGGAGAAATACTATAATGCTATTTACGTGCGAGGTTTTCAGCAATCCCAGTTGGCAAAAATTCGGGATGGGAGAAACTTTGTGGAACTTTGGATGCTCAATTGTTCCGGTATTTGTTTCTACAATAAATAAACCCGTGGGTGTAGCTGTGGAATATTTTCAAGAAAAAAGCGTTTTCGTATCTGGGATAGTTGAAATGTAGTAATGTGCTGATAATGATGCCAACGATACTACTACTATTATTATTATTAATAGATATAATAATAATATTATTATTGGTTTCACAATCAAAATGCACTAACCATGGGTAGCAAAACTCCGTATTTGCATTTCAGTAAATAATTCACTCCATTTGCTGAAATGAAACCGGTATATGTTGCTTGGAACTAGCTGAGGCATCACAAAATGAAATGTTTTTATTTAGATGGAGCTTATTCAGATGAAAAGCCTGCTGAACATTATGCTTGTCTCACGTAAGCTGTTTCTCTTTTATTTATCTGGATTTTTACGGGCACTGGATGAGGTTTCAGTTCTGGGTTTCATTCTACAGACCTTCATTTATTCTCAGTAAATTTGATATATACAGCACTCTACCCAGGCCATTTTTCAATCTATTTTCATCTCGTTTCTGTCCCACATCGTAGATGAAAATAAATGCAAAGAATCGGGATTCGATTTGCAAAGTTTCTCCCGGATTCTGGCGTTGAATAATCTGATCCGTTCCTTGTCTAGCTCCGGAACTAGTCCCATGCCCAATGAGGAATTCCTGCGTACTTTACTTTTGGTCGAAATGTACAAATATCAGGCCGAAATGCTACAAAAGTCGAACTCGACAAACGAGCTGGATCATATGGATACGAGTATCAGATCACCCTACCAATTCCCGAATATCTCCGCAACAAACAATATCCCTGTTACAAACACGCCTACAAATCCCATCTTCCCTCCATTCGGGTTGACCAATTTTACGGATTGGACATCGGCAGACTTCCAACAGCGCAACAATAACCATCCTTCTCATCAGCAACATCCGCAACTCCACGACCCCGAACCACATCAGTCCAGATCGAATTTTTCAAATAGTCCCAAAGACAGTAGTGCTCCAGGCATCCCCTTTACAGGCAGCCCCGTCCACAATCCAACTAGTCCAACCAACTCGTTAATCAATCCACTTGAACAGTTGAACATGGCCTTTTTGTCCGCCGCTGCTGTTGCCATGGCTTCGGCGGTCACAGCCAGCAGTGCTGCATCCTCTTCCATCTCCCCGACCGGTACATCTCCGATGGACGATGTGCACGACTCCGAATTCCCCACTGCTCAGACGATTCCGGTCAACTTGACATTGCCCCATGCACCCAAATTAGAGAAGTCACTATCAGTGGACAACAGTCCGATGACACGCCACCAGCTAGATCTGGATCTTCGAATTCCTCCTCCCACTTCGCATTCACTTTCACTATCAAAACGGTTCAGCTCATTCAGCTCGTCCTCGAACAGCTCGAGTCGATTTGGACCGCGAAGGATCAAACGTTCTACCAGCCTAAGTCCGTCATCCGAAAGTTTTCATGCAAAACGAATAATGCTTGAAAATGGAAAATTCACAGGTACGTCTGGCTTCTGGTTTGTTTTTACGGTGCCTTTTGATAATTATGGAATGTGCCCATCATGTAGATCAAAACACGTACTTTTTGTGTTTAACGATTCGATTGCTTTAGTCTTAACCTTGTTAAATCGTATTTCCTGAACAACAAATGAGTAGGGTCGAATGAAGTCTTAAATGACTAAAGTCGAAGAAGAGATGGTGGTTTATGCACGACCTGGAGAGTAAAAAGTATTCCCTATGGGTGCTTTGATTCTACTGCTTAACCAAAATCAATAATACGATGTAATCATTGCATAATTGATTGAATTTCGTGTTTGTTCGTTTGGAGGAGTTGAAGGTTTTGCCGAAAAATAGGTTGAACTCCATGAGACGAATAAAGGTCACCTGTGCAAAAAACCTGTGCAAAGCCTGTCCAAAACTCTTTTTCTCCCAAGGGATATAACGAGTAAGTACTGTGCACGCGCGCAAGCGGGCGGGCCCTTATCGAGCATCTCATACAAACTAAAAGCGAAACATCTTAATCTGATATAGCTCCAATTCCGTTCCATGCAAGCCAAAGTGAATTATATTCTTTGATGCGTTGTGAATAATGTCATGTTATTTGACCTTGGTAAGTGGTTCCACAAAAAGATAATTCCAGATGAGGTCCACAGAGAGACTGCTCATCTTTGTTTCATCGTCGGATATTTAGTCACGTGGAGAACACAAATCCTTGCCTAGTGATATTGAAGTTGGATTCCATTTCGACAGATAGGACTCTTCTAATCATTCTAGATCCGATATTTTATTTGAAAAACCTAAACGAACAACACTTTCTCCCCTTTTGAAACATTTTCACAGTCCGTAAACTTCTCGACCCAACTTCAACAGTATTGATTGTTCTTCTTAAAACTCTTCTAAAAATATTCACCTTGCTCGATAGAGGATATAGTGAACCAGGATATGTTTCTTAAAGAGTGACACGAAACTGTGGGAATTTGTGAACTGTTCACTGCACATTACTGTATGGTACATTTTTATTTCTCAATTATATGCACACGGAATTCCTCTTTCCCAATTTGCACAGATCCTTTTCGGTGTGGTCTGGACTCCGTCAATCGAAATCAGAATGAATCACCGACAGACCGAACCGGTGAAACACCAAACCAGCCAATCTCATCTGAGCTTTCCGACGACTTACGACCGCGTTGGAAACCGACCCTCGGACATCGGCCTTCCTATCGTCTGTCCCAGTTTTTACGGCATCTGCTAAACAGTCCTGAGTGTAATCCGGACCTGATTTGTTGGGTTGACCGTTCGCGGAATACGTTCAAACTGGTCAACAGTGCTGCCGTGGCACGTCTATGGGGTGCACACAAACAGAAGCCCAACATGAATTATGAAACAATGGGTCGAGCAATGAGGTAAGCTAAACGATTTCTTTTTCTTCGGAAATCACTTTTACTACTCATTAGTAGGCAAAGTTAAATCTTGAGGATTTTATTATTCTGAACTGGGGTAAACTATATGGTGGTGTTGAAAATGACACAGTCTTCCATAGTATCAACGGGGATTAGAGCAGACAAATGAAAATTATCATCATACATTTTAGAAAAACCCTTGTGGATGAGGAATTCAAATTCACCTGTTGAGATTTTTCTCCTGATAGACAGTTTTGATCAAATGATTGGAGTGCATTCAAGGGCTTGGAGAGTTACGACTGTTGTCGTAATTCACTTCATTTGGTTTTGAACGTAATCTAACCGCTGGAATTTGGCACATGGATTTAATTCAACAAGTTTAAAACTCACAATAATAGTCTGTGTATCATCTGCAGGAGTCTTTTTAATACCTAACTAGTATTTGCAACCGAAGAGCGGACGAATGAGAAGTAACTAACTTCACTCACAGGTAGCCTTATATGATTTCAATTAACCAAATTCAATGTGCAGAGGTAAATTGTATCAAGTTATTTAGCTACTGGTTGGCCACGTGCAAAAGAATGGCTTTGTAATTTGCAAATGGTGTGTCTTATCACACCCCGTCCGGAGTTTGCGCAAAAATAATTTAGCGAATCACAGCATGCGTCACATTGTTTAACCCGTAACTAGACTCACCAAGATTTACTTCTCTCGTTCACTTTTTACCCTCTCAAAAACAGATATTATTATGCCCAGAATATTTTGCGCAAAGTCAAAGGACAACGCCTGGTTTATCAGTTTTTGCAAGACGTTGATACTCCATCTAACGGCGACAAACGACATTTGTCTGGGGAAAGATTACCGTCCAGCAAAGCAACTGACCCAGATCATCAATCTGAAAGCTGATCTCATCCACATGAGAGAGAATTTAAACTCTTGCATCCATACTCAATCGGATCTCTT
>UZAN01042013.1:3820-20080 GCA_900618425.1 Echinostoma caproni
CGACCAGTCCACCGACTACAGAGACTCTGGATGAATTGGTACAATCCCATATGAATGTGCATGCCAGCTACGCCATCGATTTACCGGCCATGACACACGAGGTTTTACTCGCCATGGAACGTCACGTACCCCGCATTCGTCGTCCGTCTAGTGCGCTCGGTTTTGAAGTGATCAACGATTTCATCCAGGAGGTATGCAAATTCGCTTGGGAATGTGTGATTCTGGCTCACCCGTTAGATGTGTACCGGCCGGTTTGTGTCAACGAGGTGATTGACGAGAATAAGTAAGTTCTTGATATCACACGTGGTGCATGCTCGCTGATTCCCCTGAAATATAACCCACGAACAGTGATGACATTTTTATCCACGGAGAATAATTGAATGACCGCCGTCGTGATAGAATGAACCCAGATAACAACGTGCTTTTGGGTTCGGGAATTGCACTTATCTCCCATCCAATACGCATGTTTGATTGATATAGCCCATTGTGGTCGTTTGCTTCAAACCCAAGTCCAATGCACCACTTTTCCGAGCAGTTCACAAACTGGTCAATAATTAGTTTCTTATCACCGATTTGATCTATCACACCCCCTTACTCACAACCAGATCATTATTTCATTATGTTTACAGCTTCTTTGAATTGCTGGACTGTCCAATCTGCATAAAACTCAACGGGATGTGTGCCAATAAGCACGACTCTGTGTGTAGGCCCGATTGCCTACACCTCTCACTCTATCCACTCTCGTAACATTTGGTCAGGAGGTAATAAAATCAATCTCCCTCAGGTTTAATACGCTAATTTGAATGGATAGAACACCGAAGAATCCATTCTATTAAAAAAATTGAATTCCGAAGTATTCATCCATTTAAAAAAAGGATAAAAGTTTTGATTATTTTTAATTTACGTTTTTTTGAAAATTCGCAGTTTCTTGGAAGGCAAAAACCATGTTGCAAACCGGTTTGTTTTTTAGTTCTTCATCAAATGGTGCCGCTTCTTCCGTTTTATGGTTCCCTTAGCTGCTTAGTTATTTTCATTGATATCCGTAAACGTTTTGGTGTCACCATTAAAAATCGGTACTATTGGACAATCCATTTCCGATTTGATGTGAGCATTATCCCTTTTAGCCACTTGAGCATAATGTGTGAAATACTATGTTCATTAAATCTTATTGCGTAAGTAAACAAACAGGAAAAATATTTTGAGAAGTGAAACAGTTTCGAGTCAACTGATCCGGAGGAAACTCAGACATCAAATACCTTGAGAAAATGAACCGTTGGATATAAATATCATCAATGAGACTGTGTTTTGTTGTGTTGCTGTGATTTGACCGGTTATTAATGGTTACACTTCCAGGTTTCGTCATTTTGGAGAGCATGATTTATAGGTTGGTTATCGATCTGGGTCTTTCGATCAAAACAGTTTTATCATCACCGTCAGAGTGAAACAAGACTGATTAGACAAATTTGTTCCATGCATACCGCGAACATTTGCTCGTACAGCTGTCAGTATAAGGTTCCTCCATTTTTCTTAGATCCGATAGTCAAACTGAAAATGATTGAGAAGGTACATCCCGTTATGCTGGTATTCACGTGACTTCTAACATTTTCTGCGGACATCATCGATCAGCAATCCGGTTGAGACGTGTTAGAAAGTAATTAATCAATCACAACCGAGTTGTTTCATTAGGGATTCTTCTTTCAAAGCGTCCATTGACTTAGTTTGAGATTATGAATCCCTAAAATCTGTTAACTGTAATGTGTTATGATGATATATTTCAAGAAACGCTTTTAAAGTGCCCCATCTTCGCACTTATTTTCAATTTCTCCACCGCCATTTTTAACTAGAACGTTGAAAGTTTCGATATTTATTAGGCATAAAAAATACTATGTTTACAAAACAAATCGATTTGACTCAAGTGGAAATATGAATACACAGAATGAAGCTTTAAACAGAAGCAAAACGCTTATAAGGTACAACATTATTTTTTTTCAGTCACAATTCTGTGGTCTAGTATCAACTTGATTAGAGTTCATAAATTCAGATGTTGTTATTCTCTATGGACCACAGTGTCGCGATATTGCTCAGTAGTATCACTCACTGATGGTCTAAAAGCTTTTCATTGGTTGTATTGAGGTTCACTTCAGCTAATAGAAGAAGAATTTATCGGTATCGGAGGATACTAAAAAAATTGCCCTATCGAGTTATCAAAAAATGTAATGTAACGCGAAAGAGCCACTCAGTGATGAAATTTCTAGTTAATTAATCTTGGTACAGTATGAAGAAAAGGAGGAGCATAACCGGAAATTGTTTGGGTGATAAAAAAATGCCGAGGGCAGCTTCCAATCGGATTAAAATTACTGTGATTTTAAGGTGCTCGCCGGATTTGAGTATCAATGGTATCGATCAAGTTCATGAAGTCATTCTGCATTTGAAGGGCACTAAGATGATAAAAGCAGTTAGACTGAAGTTCACTCAAATGTTTCGGAGAGTTCGATGAAGAAAATGAACGGTTTACTTGGAACGATGAATAAGCGAAAGTCATGTTTAGCGATGAAGAAAAATTCAATGTGAACGGTCCGGTTGGTTTGGCATATTGCTAGCATGACACGGGGAAAAAGGAAAGAACGGACAACACTTGCTGTTTCAAAAGAGGCCAACAATCTGGACGGAAAAGTAAAACCGGTAACTTGAATTAGGACTACCCAACAATCATCTCTTTCCAATTTTTTGCAGGAGCAGAAACAAGGAGTTCATTTTTACACCAAATCATCCATCTATTCGCACCGCGTACCTCACGGAAGGTTTGGTGTTGTGCAGTATCGTTCGGCTGCGGGGATGGTCGTCCCATGGCCCTGAGGTATACCCAATAGAAATTGCTTTGGAATTATGGCAAGGAGTGCATATGATAAACAATGGATGAAATGAACGGTTNACGGTTGTAGATGAATAGACTATGGTTAATGTGATGTGCGGAGCGTCATAATGCTGTATATAATTGGCAACAGTTATCGGACATCGTACAGGTCTAATCGAAACTGAAGCAACAGGTCCCTGTGAAACACTTGTCGGTTCGTATAGGCAACAGCATTTATACTGAAGTGATTTTTTTCCAAATAATAATAAACAGGCCTTGGAGAGTCTTCATATCCGTGATTTTCCTGAATCGTTTATACTCAGCAGATGGAATGGCTCAAGATGTAGCGGATACTCCTATTTCGTCAGTAGAGGTTGACCTAGACCATAATGAGTTAAGAGGAAACTAAAGGGAATTGAACAGTTTTTATTAACAATAAATTAACATTGATAATAAGCACGATGTNTAAAATAAGCCTCATAACAAATAACCGAGATGGCAAGGGTTTATGGAAGTAATTTGGGGTAATTCTTCAGTCATTCTTATTAGAAAATATTGCGTTGTCATACTTGATACAGTTTGCGGTTTTCCTGTACAGATCATTTAATCTTAGCACTCAAGGTCAGGCACGTTTAATTGACACTCATGCAGCCCGGAAACTACGTACATCGAAGTAGACAAGATATAAGTTATTGTCCATACCTAAAGCATTAATATACGTGATAAATATAATGAAACTCCATTTGATCATAAAGAAAATATTTTAGTGCATCACAATCGACCAGTACTGTATATCTCAAAATAGGATTTGTTTCACTATCCATTTGGGCTGGTAGTAAAAGTAGTCCACGTCTCTTTAAAGCTCTAGGTTCGATATTTACAGTTGCATTTGTGTCAAGAGCTGTGTGACAAGTGTTCACACTTTCAAAGTCCCAGGTAAACCACTGGAAAATTATCGGGAAGAATGGGTGGCCTTAAAAGCCGTTCCCGCACTATGGTATGTTTTTGAAGTAATATTTGATCCATTCAACTTTTGAGAGCGTGCAGTCCGATAACTTTTTGGACATTTCATAAGCAGATATGTAAGAGAGGTTTATTGTTTATATTTACTTTTATTGCTCTTTCTGTGACCTGACTCGATAACGCATTGGTGACCGAATTCGGTTCAAATACCATCCGGTTTATCATTCTGACCCACGTTGACTCTTTATTCTCGTCTTTTCGATCAACGAAGCGCAAACGGTTAGAAAGGGTTCATCATATTAGGTTTACAAATTTATAAGGCTCGAATTAGAATACAGAAATCCTTGATGATTGTTTTTAATAACCGATAAGGTTAGATTTCATCCCAATATCAGGTAGTGTATCAATATTGTCTGATGAAATATCAGTTCGAGAGGAGCCACATTTTGTCATAATCCAGCTTTTAGAAAGTTCAGAGTAGCGTATTGTTTTGCTGTGCCGTCATTCAGCACCGATTTAGTGCTATCATTCTTCCTAGATCAGGGAAAAGACAGNAAAAGACAGTGGCGTTCGTGCATCTTCTCAATTTCTCTGTATCATTAATCCACTGGACTTTTCAATTTTCTCTTCGATCCTACTTTCAACCTTTCCTGTTTTTCTCCTAATGTTCATCCAAATGGGCAGCCGAAAGATAGCAACCAAAACCGGCGCACGATAGTGCATGGTTAATGGTTGTGCAAACTGAACTGAACTGAACATCGAATTTGCTCAAATTATCGGACATTAATATTGTCTTCTGTGTTCCGTATGAGTAGCTCACATTTGTAATTAAAATCCGGAGGTCATACTGATCATATTGGCCTGAATAACTTCAACAGGATGTTGCGCCGGATACTTGATCGGCAAGCAGAGTTGACCTTGAAGATCACCCTTCGACTGCTGGACTGTACTCTAGTACATACATTTGCCCTTCAAAGAGTGCCCTTTAAGGATTCGGTTTGTGTTAATTGGCTTTCTTCTACAATGCATTTGCTTAGATTGGTATATGCTTCAAGATGAGACCGTTGCTTCGGCGAATCTGTTATATTCCCTCCTCATTATGCATACTGTTCCGAAAAAAACTCAGAGACCATTAGAAACGCACGAACTCGTACCAATGGGTTCTTTCATATGGTGTGCAAAACTGAGGCGAGCGCTCTGGATCAAATTAATGGTGTGATTTACTACTCACATCTGTGAGTAGCACGTTTGGTATGCGCAAGCAGTGTGCTTGGTGGTTTCTCATAACGGTCAAAAATAGACAAGATTTCTTAGAGCGAATTATTGTGTTCAAAGTTGCAACTAAAAATGTACATCTACCGTCCGACTGTTCCATCAATTATCCTGCGTGCTTGTGGAACTTATGACTGACCTGTTACAGACGTTTTGTTCTACATCCTCCAGTTGATCAATACTGTTATCGCTGTTCCTAATATATAACTCTCATCGTCCCGGCACTGTCTTGTGGAGTTAGAACACCGGTAGTCAAACGGGATGGTGGTGCCGTTGCAGTCACTTCTGTTCGATACCAGGGTTGGACGGTCACTCAGTTCTGCTTATTGATTCAATAAGGATCAATGGTGGTTGCTACTCGACTTACGATAAATGAAAAACTGCGTACTAGCGGTTGATCTTGTTGTGGTATTCTTTGATTTAATGGTGCGCCTAGGGTTTTCTTCTGTATTCTTATTTATTTACGATATCAAAGTTGACAGGTTCTGAATACAGTTTTCCTAAGTGTTAAAAGTTTTCCGAAGGGTAGAGTTTTGCTCTCATATGGCGCTATCTTGTCTTGCTCAGTGTTAGAATGTTAGGGTTTTATTCTGTTTGGAAGATCACGGCAATAGCATACACAATTGTAAAATCTGGAAAGTAGAATCAAATCATGAGAAAGAGCATGGATTGCAGCAGTTAAATTGATAATTCAAAATTTATGCGGCACGGAATCAATTAAAATCTTGTTGGTCTGTATTAATTAGCCAAACAATCATCGTATTAAGGAAACCGGACAAGATATTTTGTGTCCTGTTTGCTCATATTATTGATGGAAGAGTGGTTTGTGCCTTTAGGACGAAAATTTCATGGGAAATCCAATTTGAGAAAAAATATGAATTATGCACTCACTTTCTCACGCCATCTCCACTGACACCTGTCAGTCAATTCACCTGTAGGTAGATAGTTGCTAATTAATGTGAAGAGATATTGTCGTCTTCAAATAAAATAAGTCTTTATGAATTTATTGTGGTAGAAAAAATAAAGTTCACTCGATTTCTTTTTTCCTTTTTTATATCACCGTAATACCCGCGTTTTTCTCTATTGATGGGCACTATTTTACAAAAATCTTCAAAAAATAATCCAATAAATATAAATGAATTAAAAGTGTGGAGAGTAGCACAGTACGATTAATCAAAGCGGTGCTCTGAACGTATTACAGGAAACCCTGAATCAGGGAAAGTTTTCGATCTGTGTCCCTTGAAATTATACCTGCGTTCTCTTTTGTTATTCAAGGGTGTAGAAACTGACTGACTATCATTAAATGTACAATCGGAACAAATTGGAATAGCAAATCTCTTCAATCGTATTATGAGCTTGTTCGAACAGCGATAATACACGCGCGATCCCTCCACCAGGGGTCCCGGGGCTCGAACCGTAGTTGGGCCCGTTCGAACATGCGGATGGGCTCTAACAATAACTAAACGTATCTATTTCTTCCTGGGTGCATGATTCGCTGGCTGAAGTGAGGATTGTGCATAAAGATAGTAGTCTAAATAACGATTAGTCAGAATTAGTAAACCTCGTCAAATCTAATGATAGTAGATTGAAGGCGTTAGAAGCCGTGTTTAAAAAAATCAGTCTTGAGACCAAAAGGCACCTGTCTAGCTGACCGTATTTCACGCAACATAACTCGTCCAAATTAGAAAAGATGCTTGATTGAGTGGAGGCCCAAAACATTTGATCACATTGTCCCCGGCCTTACCTCTTTTATCGTTCATTTTGCCGGGAATTATAACTTTATTATAAGTGTGACGCCTACAGTAAAATGAATAAACCGCATAATCTAAAGACTCACTTAAGTGTGATAAGAAACCCTAATGTTGATTATGCTTTTAAATTTGGTAATGCTGCAATTGAATAGGAAGATTTGTCGAAGAGAGCTACACACTTTTATAGGTATTCATTAAACCAAGATGATAAGAAGGTAAGACGCCTGGAAATATGGACTTAGTATGGGTAGTTGGGACCGCTTGTGCACGTGACCTACGAGTGAGAATGAAGTGGGTGAGGACCGAGAAAAAAAAATAAATTGCACGAAGACAAAAGTAGTGGGGATAGAGTAGGCGAAAGGAAGCAACTAATTGACGATGAGTTTGTAACTTCAAGTTGTATGGTAGGAATGGTTCATTTATAAGATGTCTTACATTGGAACTTATCGAAGAAAAAAATTTTTAGGGATGGAAAATGGGCAATCGATTGCAGTATTCAAGTTCAGAACAAATATGCACTCTGTCTGTTGAAAAGTGTGTAGACGTAAATAATTATTTAACGAAGAAAATATAGCTAATCCTGTGCTCAGAAGTGCAAGGGAAGAAAACAGAAATAAGGGGATCCCGCTGGCTCATTTGGATAGATTGCATAAGTCTGTGGAATGGAAAAGGTAAAAATTTAGTTTAGATTTGTTTCAAAGATAGATAGATACAGGGAAGATTGACTGGCGAGCATCAAGTAGCAAACAGGCCAGGATCAAACTTGAAAGAGGTGAACAGATCGGTTGAGCACCGGTGATTAACGATGATGGCTGGATGGAGGAGAAGGACAGAAAACAATGTACAATAAAGCGTAGGGTGAAGCTATTTATAACACTGATAATCGGGGAACGTAAGACAGTAGAATGGAGGATAATATTGCCTTCAAAAAATACATTTCAGATAACCTGTAATGTGTGACCCAATTTTATATAGGTTCTCGCGAATTCTTAGTTTTCAGCTGTCTTCAAACAGCCAAAAGTGTATTTATAATGCGATGAATACTCAGAGTTGAGAATATTTGAACTTTTTCATTTGCTTTCATTATTACACAAGAGAAATAAATCTGTATTTACGACGACTGCACCTAAAGACACCATACACTAGAAATAGAGGAATACGTGAATAATTAACATCCTTACTGTAAAAATTCAGCTTCAGCGAAATAGTGCGTAGATGTCCAGGATTGACGTCCAGAAAAACAGCTACATTTTTTGTTTGATTTCATCAAACTGACATTTTGGCGTTAATTTGATCAATAAGTACCATACATTAAGATCAATCGTAATATGTTTTTTGATAACACCAATTCTTGAGATCAGCTACTCCATTCCGAATGGGTTTATTTCTTTATACTTGTCAAAAATGTGCCAAAACACATTCTTTTGATTTGAGAACCAACCGGACCACACTGAAATGGTTCTGAGCTTTCTAGGCAAAAATTACAATTTTGATTATCAGCTAACCGATAAAAAATAAGATCATAGCGGATTTTCAATGTTTCGCACCTGTTATGAGAGCTAATGATTTTTTTTATCTGCGTGTATTAACCCGCCCTATTTACGATCCTAAAATGCTGCGTAGAATAGTAAGGTAGCCTGAAACTGTTGCCAGAAATCACACATTAATGTACCATTTTCACTCATTTTGTCTTTCGGAATTATTTTTACTCCAACTAAGATGGTCGTTGCTCACTTAACGACAACCAGTACCGAGCTCCTTCCGTATGATGTCGCCCATTTCATCAACACAAGAAGACATGTCTTCCTGTGTTGATGAAATGGATAAAGAGAAAAGGATAATTTACGTATGATTTTACATTCCATGCTCAAACAACAATCATTTAATTTCCGTCATCACGCAGTGTGCCATTTTCGGTATGCCTTTTTAACGTGTAACTTACGCTTGGTTTTTATTTATGCGATAGGAGGACGAGTGTGTTTAGTGACAAGCACATTGATGAAAACTTCCCTTTGATCCCCGTTTAATGGACCAGTTGGAAGTCCTTCGCTGTGAAATAGAGCGAATCAATCAATACTTCGGCGTGTTCTTCAATATCTGTTTCAGTCAGATCTCTCCTCTGTCATCCAATTTGTGTCATGCTATCATGCGTAAACTGTGACCTCTATTTGTGATCGCTGGTTACTCAGTGATGTTACCCTTATTCGGTTTTAAGTTTACAAAATTGTGGGAGAAAGATAGCTAATGGGAGAGAACTCGGAAGGAGACTGCAAGTAACTCACATTCTCGTTTATTATCATCAGTTCTCATAAAAATAGAATAAATATTTTGAATTTTTTATTCACTATGATAATATGTTTATTCGTACGACAAATACATAGATGTTTTCCATAATTACAGAAGTCATCGGAGGAATTTGGATGTTCCTATCATTTTGTCAACCAGTGTACCTGGTGTAATTTATCTTAATTTGTTGGATTTCCTAAATTAGCTGCAAACTAAAAACGGAATTTTCCTCATATTATGCGAATTTCTTCATAAGTGGCTTTTCTTTGGTTTTGAGCTTAACAAATCGAGTATATGGGACAAAATGTCTCACCCCGTACCGCTACAATCATGGATAGTTGTCGCCTTGTCATGTGATTCCCAATCCAGTTGCGGATAATTTGCAACTTGGGCAAGGATCACTTTCGTTCCCTGAGCGGCACACACACGCAGATCATCATGGCTAAATCACGTGACCCTATTCAGAGCTTGGTGACATAAGTGTCTGTTTGGGTAACTGCGGTGGGAACGTTAGGCTGCACTGTTTATTTTGCAACGCGCGAACCTCTCTGGTGCTAGCAACCGTTTCGCTTACCTTAAATATCCATAAGAGCTAAATCGTTGTGAAGTGCTCAAGAGAACATACTAATTGAAAATTAGCCTGTGCTTCATTCTTAGTTATGTACCCATATATCTTGTCATATTTATTCTGTCTGGCCGGTATACGTTAGCTTTTCAGATGACCTAGTTAAATAAGTGTATGAATAAGTTCGGTCATGCCGTGGACAGAGTTAAAGATGGCAAAGCGTACCCTTTTATACATGAGCATCAGTTGCGCGTGCTCTACTGGCATCTTTTTCAGCATAATCAGAATAATTTAAGTGTGACTGAGCGGAGCTGACGTGCATTCAAATTAGCTTGCTCAAATTGAACCAGTTGGGAATATTGTAATTAGAATTTAGGCGGGGTTATCGTTGCAAGTGACCACTATTGATTTGGGGCGATACCACTAACCAGTCACGGATCGTTGATGAACCGTGAATCACACCCGATTAGGTAGCTATCAGTGATTAATCGATAAAACATTCTATGGTTGGTTATATGATCAGGCACTGGAGTCGGCCACTTCACGTTAGCTCTAAAAAGTTGTTTTTTGCAGAGCTCTCGACTGAATTATAACAAGGTGAATCCGATCAAGGCCTCGAAGCTCCGGTTTGAACAGTATCATCCTATCCTTGATTATGATGACATAGCGAATGATGCAACGAAATGATTTCAACTAGGAAATGGTAGACTCCAAATGATCTTTTTGTCTGATTTCTTTCTTGCTGGACGGATGTTTTTATTGCCTCAAAATGTTGAAACGTACCATCTATCCGTGTGTAACAGGCCCCAGTTTCTTTGATTTCAAAAACCCCTCCCCCCTCTTTCTCTTTTTCTGCTTGACAGATATCGCCGCAGTCACGATTCTTCTTACTCGGTTGTACTGGTTCATCACCATATTTGGCCTTGTCTGATACTTGATGGTCACGTGGTTTCAAAAGGAGAAGCTTGCACAAAACGTGCCAAATCTGTTATGCCCGGACGTGCGGCAGTGAGTATTTGGTGAACAGTCCTAGTCTTCTTGTTCTGAACTGAGCGGCATTGGTTTATTACCTTCTGAATGTTATCCATTTATGAGGGCACTGGATTGACCAAACTCCGAAACTGATGGTGTAGGCAAACGAGGATGTTAACAAATTCCTCTTACTTAACGAATGAATCTCAGATGAATTATCGGTACCGAAATGGACAGCTCGGATTCAGTTTACCAGCAGGAGACATAAGTGACGCTGCTGCAACACTTTGTTGTACTTTGAAGGTCGACTGAACGCCACAGCAACCCGACCGGTGTTGCTGTATGATGCAGAAATGTAACTGTTACGCGGAGAAACCAATTGCAGACTATCGCCACCGTCTGATATGACAATCGGATACACCGTGACGAGGTCAGACACAGAGTTATAGGTGATAGCTAAAACGCGTTAACGCAACTGCTTAACCTTCATGGATTGTAATAGGTAATCGAGTGTGCCTAACTTGGATAGGCTTCATGAACTTGCAGTGTTTGTCGACAAAGGTAGTCGTCGGAAGAAGCTCGAGAGTCGTCAGATTACGGTTGGCATTCGGAATACTTATCGGACTAGTGCCATTAACTTTCAGTCTGGTTGGATTCGACTTGCACGGTTTGTATTGTAAGGAATATGGGAATACAACGTATTCAAGATCAGGATTCTCTCCGAGAAAGCAAACCCTTCAATCATGAATTTTTGGTGTAATTTCTTGATTTCTGATATTCTGTGACCATAATTTCCATCGATTGTCTCATACAAGTTGCTGATCGAATGAAAATCGTTCATTTATTCACGTGAACTATTCCAAATTCCTTCAACTATTATTATTATGTTTTTCGGAATGCAATCCACCGGTGTCTGAACCCAGTTCCAATTGGGTTGGAAAGTGTAGAGTCACCGATTTATGCGATGCATTATCAAAACCAGTTGAAATGGCAAATTGTGGAACGAATGGTTTAAACGTTTGTGGGACAAGGAAGAAAGCAAATATATGTTTATTCTTTCGGTTCATTCATCATCTGGCAACCCGGAGTAAGGATTGTGACCTTCCATTGCCCGGATGGTTGATCTAACGAAAGAAGGATCATGAGATTAACCAATGAATGCTGTTTCACATTCTGATACCATTTGAATGTACTGTGATAAGTAAGCATTAAATCGGATAATAATGACTAAGAGAAAATGATCCTTTTTGTGAGTACTTTCCACATTCACGTTGATCAACTACGTGCATCTCATGGAATCTTATCTGAGAACATGATGTGATCTCCCTCTCAGTAAACGAATGATTTCAATGGATCAACGTGGTTTAGAGCAGATTAAGACATTTTCCTTTCCCACAACAACTTACAACAGTGCTCTCATGGTGCTTTAGTTCCAACGTTAGCTTTTGAGCCATCCCCCGCTGCACTCAACTTCTGTTACCCGTCTGACAAGTTGATACATAGACTCCGACTTTTAAGCGTCTTGGTGAATTTAGTAGAAGATACACTAAGAGCAGGCCTGCGATGCTTTTGTTGCTGTGGTAAATAGCAACGGGTCTGTTCGAGAAGTGAAATAGTCAAAGAATTGGTTTCTATAGAACGGAGAACACGTCAAAACACGAGTCATTTCGCGATAGGCTCAAACAAATACCGAAAGACGGTGGGCCGAAGTGGTCAGGTAAATGAAACTGACCGCAGTTTCAGAAAACAGTTAACCCGATCGGTTTACCCAGATTATAGCTTCAGTGTGTCCGGACTCAGAATTCACTGGATCGTGTTCTGTCATGGGTCATGGAAGTGAGATTTTTAACCAAAACTTTAGAGCACAGAGACTAGGGCTCAGTTTCCTCAGTTGGAGTGCGTAATTTAGCATCCTTGCATTTGTTAAGGGTGAGCAATACGATTATCTACTTTGTTTCACTGAATGCCCACAATCGACCAAGTACACTAAGATTGCACTGTTTGTCGACCCGGTCCGTCCGTGGCTTAACCGGGTTGAGTGTTGCTCATTAATCAGGGTAGACAACTATCATACGACCGACGTCATTTGACCACCTTCAGAGTCGCAATTACGAACTTCTATTGAGGCACGGAAGAGAATATAAGCAGGTGAACATGATGAAATTTCTCTGCCCAAACGTTTTTACGTATGGTCGTTAGACTCGATTGTTGTACGGCTGCATAACATCTGCCTTTAGGAGCACTTTGAAATATCTATTAGGGCAATAATTGGCTGAGACTATTGCGCAAGCCCCCTCGGGATACGTTTAATTCGAATCGTCGTTAGAGTGTTAACTCCCAGGATACTTAGCTATCTGACGCCATGTAGAACGACAAACATCTGTGAAAAGCAGGCCGGATTCTAATCGAAGTACGCTTGTATCAACCAAAAATACACCCAGGTTATGTCCCAATCTCCGTCGATCACCGATCAAAATCTTCCATGATCTTGAACGGACGGTGCTTTGCACAGTTATCTTCTTTGCAAAGGAATGTCTCAGAAGTATATCAGCTTGTTGATTCCACTGAACTCACCAACGTTAGGTTGAATAACAGTTTACGGCGAACTTACTTTCAAAACTAGTTGCTGTATTCGACAAACGGATATTTTTTCACCATTTCCATTCAACTTCTTCCTAGACGAAATGTTATGGAACGCTCTATGTGGTCTCCGCAATCTGGCTATTGAACAGACATGTGAACAAAAAAGCATTGTTCCACCACTGATCTCATGCACGTTTCGCACGGATGGGGAATTTACAAAGCGTACTTGACATTACGTCAAACTCTGTTGTTCTGTTGCTCAGTATGCGCGTAACATTTTCAGTCTATGCAAATATACCGAAACATGAGTTTCAACTGCCTTTGATTTGTAGTTCGATTATCAGGTCTCAAAATAGGGTTCGCTTGCCATAGGCTGTTGTGTAACGAAACCTGTTGTCTGAGTCCCAATGGTGATTGCACGAATTTTCAACACTCCAGTAGTGTATACTGAAACACCCTTTGGGTCGACATTATGCTTTTTTGAAGACCGCGTATAGTGCTCTACAGTGCGGCCAAATCTGCTTTACGCTTGTAAGACTTTGAATTCACGTGTGGAAGACATACGTCGATTATTGGATCCCCCATCGTCAATGTTTCTCAGGGGATGAAACGGAGCTGTAAGTTGGTAACACATTGAGTTGGTCGTATGTGAAAAGCGTCTTGCCCCTTGGAGTTTGAATGCGCCAGACACAATAAGGTTCTGATTTCCAAGGGCATAAGCGCTAACTTTTACCTGACGCCTCTTTGACAATGATCGTTATTCTGTGGCAGGAGAGAGACTAGGGAGGTATGTCGATGTATGAGAAGAGGTCAATTTTTTAATTTGTCGTAGTTAAACATGGAAATGCGCTCGTTCTCGTTCATATGACACACTACAGTGAATGCTGAAGAACTGTGGTCGGAACACACGGTGACAAGTAAAAGTTTATGAAATTAATAAATAAAATCGAAAGACTCTGATCGATTGGTTAATGAAGCAGCGTTATTGATGTGGAATGATGTGAATTTTTAGACTTAGGAGACCAATCGAAGGGGCATATCAAAATTGCAGGACAGTATTGGTTTTGTTACAGTGAGGCCGCTAATTTGTCTAATGACTGCAACGAGGTGGTTTTCATTGGTAGAATCGTAACTATATAGTTCACAAAGTGGGCGCTGCCATTCTTGACGAAGAGGTTTCGACTAATAACTACAAAACTTCCCCCCTACATGTTTGTGCCAGAAACGTGCGTGATTCTTATCTTTCTTTTACCAACATTGTATTGGAGAGATGTTTGCTAAATATGTGCTCTGTGCATCGACCACCCCAAATTACTTTCTTTTGCCTTCCTTCAAAGTAGGTTCATTTCCCGAGCCATTTTATAAGATCGAGTTAAGTTGTACAGGGTATGAATTTGAGTTCAATCAGTTAAGTTCAATTCACGGTAATTCGCTAATCCATGATGATGATATTGATGATTTGAACTGTTGGGAAAATAATCCAAAAAGGGTTTTTGATGAAATTAGATGGGATGCTTCACCTCACGATTACTAGCTCGTAGTTTGATCCACTTCACATCTTTCCTGCGCGTTTGTGCAATTTGATAGCAATTCAAGAGAAAAGTAACCAATAGACTCTACTATCATTGTTTTACNCCCCCCCCCCGTTGTTCCATTTCCTCCTATTTCGATTTTATTAGTCACCGGAACCGAAGAAGCGATCGTCTAAGTCGCGCACTATCGCATCAAACGCTCGATCCTGCTCACCGGAACGTCGTTCTTCCTCACCAAGTACGGTCAAGTACTGTTTTGAATGCATATAACTTTACGAGACTCGCTTTTTGATCTCCAACTTCTTTGTGCTTTCCATTTCCCTAATGATTTATCTTGGATGGCGGCGGCACAATGGTTTAGTCGCTGTCACCGATGTGCTTTAGACCCTGTGATTTGAGGTTTGAATCCCGCCACCGCTTCTTACTTTAGTATCAGTTAGCTTTGGTGTTGTCCTGCTCAATAAGATGCTTATTTAGTGGTATATATGCGCTTCATCACTCCCACTCTCAGGGTTTAGGTTGCCGGTTTCCGTCATCGAGTGGCAGATCTGCTTGACTATGGGGTTCACTCCGTCTGTTGTACAACACATAAAAATTTGTTTGTTCTCTCTCTTGAATCGTGACTTAGGTAATTAACGTTTATTGATACCTGCCCACTCAGCGATGGGAAACCAACAGTTCTTGTGGTCCGACGTTCCTCGTGCGCGGTTTTAACGGTGCACACCGATTCACTTGTATCGTTTACCTTCAGGAGTAAACGGGTACTGCTAATTCTAAAAGCAACTCAGTATTGAGTTATATGGTTCAGTCATTCATTGAGCTAGCTCATTCGAAATTGGATTGTCATTATTATTTAGCATGGAGATGACAATAGATTTCTAACTTGTCAAAAGTTGGTTGCCGAACATAGGTTTATCTTTTTAATACAATTAAGTGGATCAACCTTTCTAACGCTCATAGACTCTGTCGTTGGGTGCGAAGACGTATGTCTCCCGGTGCCATGTTTTCCAGCTATAGAAGAACACTGCTTGTTGAGATAATTAATTCAAACTTCAAAATCAGATTATTTGAAATATGAATCGACCTGATACGCATCGATCTCTGCTCCCCATTATATCTTAATTCATGTACTACTTTGATGGTTACCATTATTTGGACCTTCAGGTAATCTGTTTTCATTACCCTGTTGTTACAGTGACGGTGTGTATATTGTCCGCTTTGAGGTCAATTGTTCCGTATGCGACCTTAACAATCATGCAATGAGCCGTGAACAGCGTGTTTCGGTAGGGGGGAAGTACGATATATGATCAGGTGTGAATTGACGAGAACATTGGGTCATTAAAATCTGGGGTTGTACTTTCCGCCACTCCACTGTATCGTCCCACTACCGTTTTAAGTGTTCATGGCAAATGAATCAGATCTTGCCATTAGAGTTCGATTGGTGAAGATGGGTTGTGAGGAGGGAGAAGAAGTGGAGCTAGA
>UZAN01042013.1:20694-30766 GCA_900618425.1 Echinostoma caproni
GGTTGAGAGTTCCAAGCCTATAGATAACCTATCGAGGCAACAGGTCTTCTCTGTGGCCTACTTTCTATAGACACTCCTATACACTGGCCCTTGTCGTTTGCGTTAACCGTAGTCCCAACCGCTCAGAGCTGATCGATGAAATCACGCTGAATGTGACCCATATTATCAATTACAATCTGTGACCTATGTACGGATGAGGTGAGTATGAAACCTCTCAGGGAAGTATCATAACTCTATCATGCCCATGTTTGCTAAAAGGTCCCGGAAATTCGACAAGCAGTCCACAAGCATAAACGTGAGTTTTATGCCGTGCTCATCCAGGTCCACTCCATATGGTTTTCTTGTGTGTGTGTGTGTGTGTGTGTGTGTGTCAAGTTCATTTTATTTGTCCGTGTTTGTTTTTCGTGTTTCACACATTGACGCATGTAAATGCTTTCTTCCACTCGCTGTATGATTTCATTTGAATTTATATCGTTCAAATGATTTATAACTCGGGAACGACCGGGAATTTTCATTTTCACGTTTATGTGTCTCATAACTACCCTCATTATTATCTTCACCATTACTATTATAACCATTTTTATTTATTATGATTATTTTCGAATTCATTTGTTTCCACTCCGTCTCACTGTCATTATTTATCTGCGTATGTCTGTTTTCCATGTGGTCCCGTGAATTCATTTATTTATCGATTATCTCTTTTCATGCTATAACCATTTTAACTACTCGTAATTGGGTCGTGCAAGTTCGAGAAGCCTTCGCTAACACATTCTGTTCCAATCGGATCTTTTCTAGCCGATTTCCTCCGAACTACAATTCCGATCTACGATGCAAGTCGAAATAGCTTCCATTGAATCCGATCGCAAGCGAATCGTTCACATTACATATCAACTTCCTCTGTTTTATCAATAATGGGAAAATGCTAATGCACAACACATACACAGACAATCATATACATATATATATATACGTGTATTGCCCTGTTCGTCTATTGATCTGATTTTTCCTTGTTCTTTGCTCTCCTGTCTTTTCTCTGAAAGGAACCTATACATATCCTATTACATATATGCTTTCCATCACCCACGATCTGACCGACTCATTCCTGATGATATTAATTTTACTCTTTCCTTACACACCATTCTGATAAAGATGAATAAGAATAATCCGAGCACGACGAAAGTGTTCACTTTGCAATAATTCTGTAATCGTTTTGCATTTGATTTATCTTTTTTCCTATGACTAAACGTTCGTGGAGTTTTTGATTTTTTCGCTTGTGCGATACGCTGTGTGATACATATACTCGTTGAAAATAGCGGTATAGAATACAAGTGCATCTTGGCTACAAATAAATGCCCAAACGCAAAAATGTGTACCAGTGATTCGCCTTCGGTCGACCAGCCATTTTGCAAAAGTCTCATAAATGCTCCGCGTCGTAGGCAACCAAGTCTCTCGTTACCCATAGTTTCTGACACCAAACATAAATGCCGGTTTATTGGTCGCGATGATTTTAAGTTTATGCATGACCTCCACAAAATTGGTGTGAAGAGTGTTTGCAACTTGGATTGGCACGACCAGGCCATGGACTACTGTGAGAGATTATCCGAAAAACTGGTTGGTTATCCCGTTGAATTAGACGGAACCTATTTTTGAGAAGTGAGAACACACAACCAGGAGAAACAATTGTTAGGCTATGGAAACCGGCATCCTTAGCCCGGACACTTAGAATCACATATGGTCCCAACAGGGTAAACGTGCGTTGCACATGGGGTTCAGTCCTCTCTCATTTATCGTAACAGATGATAGCATCGAACACCGTGTAGTTTTCGTTCAAAATGATTTTGCAAGTTTGAAAAGCAAGAGATCAGAATACTCCCTCGATATGTGTAATGCAATTATATCTGATACAAAAGGACGTGATCTATTCCAACTTTACATTGGCTTACTCATTGCTTATCGTTATCAGTGATAACAGTTGATCCCGGCACCCTTCAGGGTTTAGCAAAATCCATATATTTCAGAAATCTGTACGAGGCACTTCGTCCAATTCATCCCCTCGAAGAACCGCGGACAGACAACTTCCCCAAAGTTGCACTGATGATGTTGCTTAGCCTGGTTACCAAACGGCTGCGAACAACACTTTCAGCTCGGAGGAGACACCAACCTCTGCACGCGAGCTATAATCATTCCACATTATTTCCGAGAGTCGGATTTGTCTGGAATGATTGTCGTCAGCTCACGGTACGATGAATAGATCTTGGTTTCCGGTTTGCGATCTTCATGCAATGGTGTATTCGCCCATAGGAGTTGAAAGTCTCACTGCTGTAATATCACTTGCGCAGCCAATGCAATAAAGTTTTCGTGTGTCTCGGAGTTAAATCTCCCATGAAAGTAGACCTCGTTTGCATAGTATCACCATTACAGATATAAAAACTTATGGATGCATCCAAATGGACAACAGACCAAGTTTTCAGTTGAACGCGGAATGAGTTTCAATGTTTACTGTACAGCTAAAATCAAGAACTCCCGCATTTGTAACGCGAAGACGTCATTCAGAAATTTCAACGAAGCTTATGTGAATTTCATACTACCGCTTAACTGAGATGTCTTCACCTCTTCATTAAGAGAACAATTTTCAGAAATTTTTAAAATTGTTATTGAAAGCATTAAAGACGTCTGAGATAAATAAAAAATTTTGTTTGCTGTTCAATCATCGAATTCTCTGTGCCTTTGCATTCTGACGCAGTATGTTCCCAATTCAATTTCTCCTACTATTCATTCTCTCAACTTACCCTGGATCATGAAACGTTTGAAGTCTTTGATGACGCGGTTTATTTGGAAAGTTATCACACCCGGTAGATGTGTGGGTTGAGGAATGGGACAATAATGGGAGCTACTCTGTATTTTTTGACGTCAAAAGGATTTCAGCCTTACTCAGAATGGTATAATCTATAGGTTTTACTGAAAGCTATGTAAAAGGACGGTGCATCAAAACTATGAGGGCACTGATCAAGACCAGAACAAAAATTCCATTACCCGTTTCTTTATTCCATGACAAACTGCCGGCATTTAACAAGGTTAGTTCGGGGCAACACCTGTGGATGGTTGATTATTTAGAACCCGTCGAACTAATTGATACTGTCACTTCTAGTACCACTGAACACGAAGAGCCTGTGATTTTGCCTTGGTACTATATCGTCCCCAATGGTGGAAGGGAAGACGCCTGCGTTCAGACAGTTGCGCATTTTGGATACTACTATGCGCACAGGAGTGTCAAACATGGCCGTTCGGTATTCGTCATTCGATTATTAATTTTTGTTGCAAACCTAGAAACCCGATCGTTTCAACCAAAAGAATAAAGCATTCAATTAATCAAAATCGATAAAAATATTGCAGTCAAAAACAGAGCAATGAAAATGAAGATCAGATTACCAAGTTCCACAAGAGTCACATTGTGAACAGTGCAACACTCTCCTCCTCCGTCCGCCTTACTTAATCAAGAAACATATCAAGTAGGTGGATCAGTTTACACATTGTGAAATGCTGCAATCATCTGAAAACCTCTTATTGGATGAGTGATTGAGGCGAAATAGTATTTCAGTCGGAGGAAAAAAATATTTAGTATCGTTTGTATAATATCCGGGAATGCGAGAACCTAAACAAACACAATTGGGCGTTTTATCTTGCTGTTCAATATGATGATGCCGTGAAACTAAATTCACCTGGCGTTTTTGCGTTGGACAAATTTCGAACGCTATTCATGCCCGTTGGGGATCGTTGACCAAGCAAGTTTAGTAAAAGGTCTACATGTCTTTTGCTGAATTTTAAATAGCTTTGAAAGGGGATTGACGAAAAATGAGAAATGTAGTTTGTAAAATGTCAGTTATCAATACACATACAAGTTGTGCCAAATTATTAGATTACAAAACACGGACTACACTATGCTGACAGGAAAAACTGTAGTAGTAGTGCATTTTCTATAGACGTTTGTCACACCATGTTGCGTATATTCCTAAACGATACATTTATACTGATTCATTCACCCAATGATCTCGAATTCTCTGATTGTCCTTCGTTTCGACGATCAACGAAGAACGAAGAGCCGTTGAGATTTTCGCGTTGTTGAAAATGGACTGAGAACTTTCACTGTCTCCATGCAATTTGGAACTGTGGTATACAGTACCAAATAAAAAAACAGGAATATTACGAGATGTTCATTCCGTAGATGCTTTTTAAAATCGCTAGCTGTGCAGTTGGAAGGTTATCACGAGAGTAAATAATTATTGAATCAGTGGGTGCTGGATCATTTTGAACGCCCCAATACGTCGTCTCCGGTCGCTTGACCACTTAATGAGAGTGTTCATTCATTAACTGCTACTACATGCCCTGCTTTGTGCACCGAGAAAGTGTGAAAGAAAATTTGTGGCGATCGGATCAAGACATTGTGAAGGATGGAGATGAAGTCGGGTAGAGGTCCCTCGAATAGAAGTGTATCGTCAATTCTAAGTTTGTGCATAAATTATACTCAATGTTTATGAGTGCATGTCTTGACGGAGATAGCTCATATCCGGATATGATGACGATACTGCTTCAAATTCTGTGATTTCCCTACATGGTAGTGAAATTAAAGACGAATGACTCATCGCCATTGCTATATAGAAACTACAATGTACGGTTTGTGGTCCATAAATTTTGTAAACAAAGAATATCCATTAAAATGATACAGCTAAATTCTTCAAAATTTCACCCACATTCCTAATCCTGCACAACTCATTTATTAGATTTGTTTTTCCAGAACACTGGTGATTAGTCCAGATAAACTCACCTTCGCTGTAAATGCGTTGATCCAAGTGTGAAGCACAAGCACATCCAGTGTTTAGTGGTGGTAGTTGATTAAAAATCGTATTCCGTTCAATATTCTTCAACTGTGAGTTTAGATCAATAGAGAGGGCAAGAATGAAACAGAATGAGGGTGATCTTAGATTATCGTACATCTCCACGCTCATCAATTTCCGACCTTGGTTTGGCTTTCCCTTGTTGATACCGATAAAGTATATTCAATCAGAGCCACACCCAAAATGGTGTCAGATGTGATGGTATCTATGATATTCTCTTACTCTTCTATCCCACCCACCCCCTGCACTTCATAATCGACAACAGATACTCCAACCGCTTTTCTCATTTACTCTTGCAATAGGATTGCTCCACTTGTTCACGGCCTCAAACAATAAATCTTATTTCGTCGAACAAGTACACAGTACACGTATTTTTAGACCACTGTACAAAATCAATCGGTCTGTAATTCAACCTCAATTGCTTCATTTTAATTGGGATTCTGTGATGCTCAAAAGGTTTGAAATCCGTTCCAAAAAAGAGGTTCGTGTCTGTCTACAACTTTGAAAGGAAAATAGCGAGAGAAGAGGATTGCCAACGATATTATCCAAGTTAAAATGCTTCGTACAAATACTATCCGATCTTCTCTATATTTTTATAACGGTGAAATAGAACAAAACTGCTAAAATGAGCACTTTTATTATTAGAAGAATAATAGCTATTATTCAACCAGTGTGGTGTGATAATAATCACTAGGTCCAGGTTGTGAATCCTAGGGTAAATAAATGGCCCTTGACAGTCTTAACCTTTTAAGAGGGTTAATTTGTGGAACTCGAAGTGTGAGTAAAATGAAAATAAATAATAATAAATACAACTGATTAACAATAAGGAGAATAGATAAATCCAGCGGTTGAGTTTTGTTCGGTTGAATTGGCAGTTAGATAGGATGAAGGGAAAAAGTATCTGGTGACATGGCCCTTCATGCCTAAACATTAATTGGTCAAGATCCTAAAATGTGGGTAACTTTCTATTGTTAATTACGGCGAATGCATATCAATCATCGAAAAAGCATTTGAACACCGAGGTCAGTCAGACCGCAAATTGAAGTCAAAATTATTGACTTTATTGTACTGCGAAGTGGGGCTCGTACATTTTTTCGATTTCTTTGTAACCTTGGTCCTGATGAATATTCTATTTTCATTCTGACGCTGATTTGAACATTCCAGTCTTTTCTTCACTGTTTCACGCAAATGAGAAGTTATAAGGCAGCAACCAAAACCGTTCCAAGAAATGGCATTGTTACTGGTTGCCAAACTGAATTGAACTGTGAAGTAATCTGGTACTGTGGGTCTCACTGCATGAGAGTTCCTTAATGACTTCAGGCACATCGAACTGGATCACGTGTACACGCCCATGCAACTCAAGGACCAAATGACACAACAAAAAAGGTCACGCCGTGACCTGAGAACGGACGGGAACCGCAATGAGGACGGAGAGACAACCTCCTCCTCTCCCACCCTCAACCCCCGCATCAGTTCAACGGCGAACCGAGTCGAACACAATGAGAACAAAGAACAAAAATGGTCGGTGGAGAAGAAAACATATGTAAACGAACGAGTACAAGCGGACCACTGCCACCTCACAAGCACTGATGATGTCACTTCGGCTGGTGATGAAACGTTTGCAAACAAATTATCAAGCTCGGCCAGCAGCCGAAATAGAATTCAGTTCACCCGATCTTAGAGAATCAATTTTCAATATTTTGTCAACTGTACTTCAGGTTTTACATTCCAATTGGAATTGTGGAAAACCCGATTGCCTGACAGACAGAACCATGATCCATCCTACATCCGTCTGTTTAAGACAGGTTTACAATTTGCCAAAGGAAACAGCTGATAGGAATAGATATCATCTAAAAGCAGAAACCATGTTGTATGCTACCGTGTACCGAAAGTTGTGCTCTTACAATCGATGGGATCCCCCATTCAACTTGAATACTGTATAAACAGTCAAGCAATCTCGTTGGTCAATTTAAGTCGACTAACAAATTAATTCAATCGATTTTTCCCGACCATACCATGCTAATCCGTAAGTTGCCCTTTATGGTCAAATTCCTAACAAAACTTATCAGCTTGGTGAATGTTCCTCAGTTATGATTGTCTTAATACGCAGTCGCTGAGTGACGATAGTGGAATGTGTAACACCCATCTATCATGTAAAGTAGACTAAAGAGTAATCGCAAATCCCGACGCCAAACGCAACGATGGACGGGGATCGTGTCCCATTAATTTTGCTTTTGCATTTGCTATCATCGACCCAACTTATCGGCTTGAGTGGATGAGTGACTGAGTGACTACATTTTACATCACCAAACTACCTGACAGAACCCATTGACCCAGTCCCTTGGACTAACTAAGGACTAGTGTTAATATGTGTCTATCAGATTTTAAGTGTAATAATTTATCCTAAAGCACTCTTTCGAGAAAACTCCATTGTGAAACCTGAGCCAGTTTTGACTGATAGGTTCAACGCATAATATTTATGAATTGGAAGGCTCTATACAGACCAGGGGAATAGACAGGCTGTGATAGACTATGATATTCCGGTGTGGATGAATTACCCTCTCAGACTTCGAGAGATAAACAAACTCCTTGACTTATTCTGAATCCGTAATTCATCGGAAACATTGGTCAGAACGAAAATAAGGCGGGGCGGGGCAAGTGTGGCATTATCCACCCCGAATCATTGACTTAGAACATGTCTTTCTGAGATAAAACCCGCAAGAAAATCTGGTACTGAAAAAGTATTGAAAATTGGTTCTCTTAGGTCGGGTGAACTGAATTCTATTTCGGCTGCTGGCCGAGCTTGATAATTTGTTTGCAAACGTTTCATCACCAGCCGAAGTGACATCATCAGTGCTTGTGAGGTGGCAGTGGTCCGCTTGTACTCGTTCGTTTACATATGTTTTCTTCTCCACCGACCATTTTTGTTCTTTGTTCTCATTGTGTTCGACTCGGTTCGCCGTTAAACCGTCTGTTTAAGGAGACTTCTGTCAAGACCAAAGGAGAGAACAATGGAGAAGGACAAGAGAAGTGTTATCTATAACACGAACTGCAAGAACTGCGCAAAACACTATATCAGACCAACTGGCAGAAAACTGTCAACAACGATCCGTGAACACCAATCGGCAGTCAGGAGACATGACGCACTATCTTTAATTTCCCTCCACGATCAGTTCGACCTCGATTCAGTGAAAATTATCTACCAAATCCGGTCAAAACACACCATAGAATTTCTCGAAGTTTGGCACTCCTCAATCAACTCAATGAACAAATACATCGAACTGGATCACGTGTACACGCCCATGCAACTCAAGGACCAAATGACACAACAAAAAAGGTCACGCCGTGACCTGAGAACGGACGGGAACCGCAATGAGGACGGAGAGACAACCTCCTCCTCTCCCACCCTCACCCCCTCGCATCAGTTCAACGGCGAACCGAGTCGAACACAATGAGAACAAAGAACAAAAATGGTCGGTGGAGAAGAAAACATATGTAAACGAACGAGTACAAGCGGACCACTGCCACCTCACAAGCACTGATGAAGTCACTTCGGCTGGTGATGAAACGTTTGCAAACAAATTGCTGAGCTCGGCGAACAGACAAATTGAAAGCTGGTATTGTTTTGTCAGAAAGCCTTTTAGTCTCAGCTTGGTACAATTCACAAAGGTTCGAACTGAATGAACTATATGATATTCCTAATGTGTTTCTATTCGGATGCATGCAAAAAGTTTTGGAATATTCAATTGCTTTTTTGCATTTTTCGAAGATAGACTATTTGTTGTGTCTGCCAGACTATCACCGATTCTTGTCCCACGATACATTCGCATGCTATCAGTAAGAAGACAATTGCAATCAGTGCAGTCGTTCCTTAGAAGCACCAAAGCACCGTGCTATATTTATACCATTTAGGGGATAGAAACTGCTGAGGCATCGATAGAGGGAATGGACAAATCAGGTGGCCGTATTTTGTCTGTTACTCTGGATCCCAAGGATCCAGTAATATCGAAAAAACTCACTGTCTTAGGGTGGCGGCAAATCCCATTACATTTGAAATTGATGCAGTGGGAATTGTCAGAGGGAAGTTGGGTTTCCTCTGGCTCTAACCCGTTCAGCCTTCGTACCAATCTATGGATTGAACCTCGAACCCGGATTCCCAAGCGTTCGTTAGCCTGTCGTGCTATACAACCGATTACTGTCGAAAAAGTTTTAAAAAATTGTTGCTCTATGTGTTTTTGCTCTTCTTTCTTTTTAGAAGAAACTGAGAAATAATGCGGTGCAAAGAAAACCCTTCAAAAACTATTACGCATTTTCGAGACCGAAAGTTTTGTGGACATAAACCGATTAATTCCTATCTACTATCAATGTCGAAGAAGCAACATCAACTGCCATTGTTTTAAATTATTGAGTTTGCATTGGCATTGAAACGATGAGTGTTTGAAATTAAGATTTCGAGAGATCGTGTGGCAAAACTAATCACAGCCTTATTGAGTAACCGGAATTTTCACACTTGTGTCTTTTAAATGGAATATTAATTAATTTTCAGATGGCTATAGCTCAAGTTAGAAAATTTATCATTTCCCAGGTAGAAAAGCTTAGTTGTTATTAGTAGGGAGTTTATAAAATGTGTTATTATCATTAACTTCCGTTTTTCCCCTGTATCAGTTGGTTTGGACCCACTAGTTGACGAATAATAGTGATCCCTGTATGTCCTGTGCATCTATCTATGTGTTAATCGGCGTGCAGTCTATGCTTATGGCTGATTCTTTTTCTGGATAAGCCTGTGAACGCACATGGCAGTTTAGCTAAGTTATAGGTCAGCTTCCCTGCACACGTTAACTAAATTGAAAATTTCCAGTAGCTCTCCGTCATTGCGACTTCCAGACGCTAGGATCTGTTGTATTGTATGAGTTTCACACATAGATAATTCGCTGATTTCTTTTTCACAGAATATGTTGTCTAATACATGTATAAGAAAAACGTGGAACACTTAAAAACTATATTGACCAACATGGGGCCCCCATGATAGAGGGTGGCGTGTGATTCACGTCGGTGTCCTCACTCTGTTCTAGGCTGACCTTGAATTCGAACCCTAACCTTACCAACACATCTTGGTGGTAGTTCAATCGTCGTCCGACCACATGCCACATATCCTACTGGGGACAGGTTAAGGTTTTCCA
>UZAN01042013.1:31675-51318 GCA_900618425.1 Echinostoma caproni
TTCTGAATCAGGGATTTTAGCCAACTCCCCTAAATGAACGATCAGTGGTTCACCGACCCGGTCATAGTCCCGGATGTCGGCTATTTAAGATGCTTGGACAGATAGGAGCATTTCGCGACATGTAAGGGAATAATAACCAGTTACAACGCGAGACATCCATCCCGACTTCTGAAGGCTTTTCGAGCGCAGTAAACAAGCATCGAAAGAATAGATCTGTCTGGTGCATGGTGATCCTAAATAACAAACAATCCTCAAAGTATCATTCACTCACATAATGTAAGCCAAGCTTAGCTCAAAAATTGAAGTGGAATAAAGTTCAACATTAAGGAAGCAAAAATTCTTCTGAACATTTCCCGGTTAGATTCAAATGTTACAATCAGACAGCAGTAACACAACAATTGCCATAGAAACGAAAAAGATAGGTGTGCTCCAGAAACGATGGCCAGCTAAGCGAATCGAACCCAACAAACTGAAGCTATTCTATCATAAAAATGAAGTTTTGATTCCGGTTATGGATTTAAAATTGAAATCAAATCTTGAATTTTATTGCATACTATTAAGAATGACACACACATAAAACCCTGATTGAGAAGACGCGTTTCCAAGGTAGTTGCATAAAATTAGGCGCTACCTGTTTAAAACGTCTGTCTGCTGTTCAATTTGGGTGTTTCTTTAAGCAGTCTCATTCTAGGTGATGGAAGTACGATAAATGTAAGCAGTTCACACACGCCTCAAAGCAATGGGATACGGTTTATGGTCTCCATGAAGAGCTGGATTGTGTTTCTTTTAACTGTTTTCTCACCTGTTGGGCCTCAACGTACATGTTTCTCGTTAGCTCCGAGGAGGTTGTTATATGTGGCGCGGTAGGTCACCATACAGCTGTCACAATAGAAAGTCATACTTATCGTCTTGGTTGTTATTTGATTGTTTGGATCGATTGCAAGAATCTTTTAGAAGTGTACCTTCACGGGTAGTTAGTCGAAGCACTCTATGTCTATCCAAGTGGAACTAAATAGATAATAGAAGTACTCGTAAGTGAGTAGTCTAAACAATAGGCATTGGTGGTTTGTAAGGATTACGGTTATGGTGAGCCTTTCACAAAGGATGAAATCCGGAGTAATGGATTGTGAGAATAAGAATTAGCTATTTCAAAAAAGCTCTCAATCCTCAACTATCCAAATTTCTCTATCATCAGTGTTATTACCCTTAGATAGATTACCTTCCCCAGAGTAAAGCTGCACACTGGCAATCAAGACGGGAGTTGATCATGCCAATTGGATTTCAACAAAGAAGAACTTATTCATAAGCGAAACAGATAATCAGTCTAGTGCACAAGCAGCAAATGCACAACCGGTTCCTGTCGGTAGAATAGACTGCGAAACTGTAATCACACGACCCACAATCCTCTAAATGATAATTATTTTGAGCAGAGGGGTTTCCTCAGTGAGAGGTAATGAACTGCTGTTCAAATTGTTCAATTTCTCGGTTTTGATACTACTTTATCCTCAGTGACTAGGATCGATTGTTGATCAGAAAGGAGTCCCAGTTCAGTGGGCCAGTTTGTTGAGTTTTTTGGAGAAGGATGATTCCCAAAGGTGATAATTGGGCATACCTTAGTCAAATTGATGAACAACCTAGATTATTGCACTTTAAAAACGACTCAACTGTTAATTTATGGTTTGTCATTCAAGCATAATATGTCACCATTCAGGCGATAGACCAAAAGCAGATTGAGTTCTCTGATATATTTAGCTTTTGGAAGACCAAAGGTATAAGAAATTAGCCCTTATAATAAATCACCACTTCGGTCAACCCTTTCACAAGCCACTTCGCTCATATGGTGACCAGAAGTTGGTTAGCTAAAAGTTTCATCTGTTTATTCCCCAAGAGAATTTATCCTTTCCCAGATGGAGTAAATTGCAGGGTATTCTGCAAACGAGCGTTGACTGTGGTCTGATTGCTTTATTTTAAGTATTTCTCAACGGTGAATAATAATTAGCCGATCGAATAAGTAGTCAAAAACCAGCAAACACCAAGTAGCATGATATCACAAATCAACTGAAGTCATTTTCAATAAATTTTACGTGAAGACTCACAATGAGAGAAGGTCAACCGGTTTGTCATTGTTATGTTTCAACAGTAGTGTATGATAGATTAGTGTCCCTACTAGGAATCGAACCACAAAACTTCAGGTTGACAGCGGACACTATTTTCGGTTGAAAGTTCATCATTGTGTAGATACGAAACGTAATGAACTCAAAAAACTTGCGTAGAAGCAAATAAGAGGCTATCGTACTGATTGTCAAGAGGTGTAGGAACAACAGTATTTGTTGAGCAAATCTCTACTTTCTGTCCTGAACAGAAACGTTCAATATCGCCTTGGAATCCTGAAGGAATCAACTGGCCTCGCAAGTAAAGGGGATCATTCTCTCAGAATGACTGTTGAAGGAAATCGCTAACAAAAATGGAAAGCTTTCAAGGCGAAAAAGTACTCTCTTCGACAGTAATCAAGGCTGAACTGCGGAGATTAAACGCTGCTTATGTACATGCACTGCTGGCAAACGAAATTGTCACGATACATGGAAAATGTTGTTTCAGTTCTGCGATCTCAAAACGAAGGAGAATCTTCCGGCTGCCAATGTGGACGATTTCAATCGCCAATTCGGCTTTGCTGAAACCGACATTCCTCTTCCATTCACAGCAGTCGTCCCCGCTCATAATGTTGTTAATTTAACTACTCATCAAACAGAAGTATTCAAAACTTTCATACGTATGAAGTCTAATAAAGCATGCGGTTCTGATGGACTGCCACCTGTTATGCTCAAAGAATGTGCAGTTTCCCTTTACCCTGTTTTTACCGACCTACTCAACCAGTGTTTTACTCAACATTGCATTCCGGACTGCTGGACAGTGGCTTCTATCACGACAGTACCCAAAAAGGGACCGTCCAAATTTCGCCCGATTGCTTGCAATTCTGTTGGTTTGAAAGTCATGGAAAAGATTTTACTACAGAAGATGTTTTCCCACCTCAATGCTCCTGATCCCAATCAATTTGCCTACTGCAGTTCCAGGTCGACCATTGATGCGTTGACATTCCTGATTTCCTGTCTCTTCTTCCTTAGACCGGAAGTGTGAAGCTGTTCATGTATGTTTCTTTGATTACAGTGATGCCTTTAATTGTGTTTATAGATCCAAACTTCTTCACACTCTCTCTGAGAAAGGCATTCAGCCGGAGCTTACCAATCTGTTAAGTAATTATTTCACCCATCGATTACAGTTTACTAAATATAAGGGTCGTAACTCTTCACTTTTACCCTCCACTCAAGGAGTTCTTCAAGGAGGTGTTCTCTCTCCCTTTTTGTTCACAACCTATATTTCTTCAATGCCTGCTTTTGATGATTTTTTGTTCATCAGGTTTGCCTGTGATTTTGTGCATGGCATGAAGTTTTCGAAATCCCCCGTGTACCCCAAACTTATGCAGAATTTTTCACTGCCCACCGACTGGTCTTCTCAACACAATCTTAGAATGAATCCTTCCAAGTTAATTGATGTCTTATTTTTTTGCTGAAGGATGAACAATGCACTGATATAATGAAATCTTGTCAGCATTTCATTATCGATGGTGAACAAGTTTCCAGAGCACGCTCCGTCAAATATCTTGGAATCACCATTTCCCGCCATCTTCCTTGGTATCGTCCTGTCGTCGAGACAGTTCATAAGGTCAATAAACTCACCTTTTACATTTTCGTTTGAAAATACTATCTAACCCAACTCATTTATTAAAGCGTTTTGTTTTCTCTTGTATCCTTCGCCACTGGCTTTATGCATCCCCTGTTATATTTCCCGGTCATTTTATCACAGACTTCAAATTCATACGCACATCCATCAAACACGTATGTCGGTAGAGCGGGATATCCCGTGAGCGTGTTTTGCAGTTTCTTATTTCACAGCACTTTGGGGATTGCCAGAAACTTTCTACCAGAATACTACTTGACCCATCTCACCCACTGTTACCTCACCTTAATCAATGTATCTCTACATCTAGCACTCGCTCCACGTAGACCGAAATAACTGAAAGGTCAAATGAAACGTGAATTGGAAAGCTGGTAAGCACTGGACATCTGTAGTAGTCAGGGTTGGAATGGTTCCAAGTGAGTCATAACCCAAAAGGCTAATTTCAAGATGAGCGAGATCCATGGCCCGCAACCAACTCGCAAAGATGGGTTGCGTAAATGGAAAATAAAAAACGGTCTGATCGGCTCCGCGATTGCCGAGTGGGTAGCATGCTTGCGTTTTGTCTGTGAAGTCCCGGGATTCGATCCTCAGTTGTGTCGATGGATTTGCCCTACTGATGAAACCCAATTAGGTTGAAATAGCTGCCCAGTGCTTCCTGGTTTCTCAATTCATGCTTCATATGCTATATACACGACGATTTATCGTGTGAAATTGAATCAAATCCTTCATTACTCACACGGAATATTTGAGTGAATTTCATTCCGCATTGGTTGTGAATATTTGAGTTTCGCAAATGTTGTTTCGATAAATTTTCCTGATCTCTCCGACACCATCACATTTAGACCTCATATATCCTTATGAGTGGAGGTTTTAGCCACTTTGATAAGTCCGTTCTCTCCGCTGTAGTTCTCAAAAACATCACTTTCTGTACAACAGCAAACCATCACTTAGATTTGACATTTTTAAAGATCGAATAAATCTCTGTTGTATCCCAGAAAAACAGATTTAAAAATTTTATTACAATAATATCCATTTTTTTCGCATCTGTCAACCTGACTGCGGTACATCAGTGTGTCCACCGTGTGTTGTGTAAAACCAAAACTGACTGACGTCCGGTTATTGAATGCCGAATTGCTGTTGACAGCTACCTTTCCTTTTGCAAGTTGTGCGACGCCTGGCACAGGGATACAGGACTCTGAGAACGAAGACCAAAACGGCACCCACAGGTAACATTACCATTTTGTATTGTAACCATTTCATATTCTTATAGTGCTGCTACGTAATTTCGTTCGAACCCTTCGAGTCTTCTCCCTGATGGGAATACCCTACACAAGTGCTTAATCAGATTATTCTCTTGTGGTATTCGTGCATCGTCATCCGATCTATTTCGTTCAGAAATGTCCCAGAAAAGAGAGGTGACCAAGAAAATGTGTGTAGCCTGCTCCAGAACTGTGCGCCCTGGGGCCAAAGCGCTCCTTTGCGATGGTTGTGATGGGTGGTTACATTAAAAATGCACCCATGTTGACGTGGCCACATACGATTGGTTCGAGAAATGTCTCTCTTCATTCCTGGAGATTGTGTTTTGCAGGTGCTCGATCTCCAGTTTGAAGGAAAGTGCCTCTCCAATAGCGGAAAATGCTCCAGGCCCCTTAACACCGGATCCAGTGGTGACAGTGGCCACTTCGCGTGCGGACGTCACCGACGCTCCATCGACGAAGGGAGCTCCCGCAACCGCACCGCAGCAGAAGCAGCTGAAGAAAAGGCCCCTGCTGTCATCTGCTGCACCGCTCCCACAAACGGACTCGGCACCATCGACGTCCACGACATCCAGGCAGCATGATTGCAACCTTTCAGGACAACTGAGAGGTGCCCAAGCGTTTCCCAAGAACCTGTGCAGCAGGGAAAAGTCCCTTCGCGATCACAGTATATCATATTTGTCAATCTTCCGGAGGCTGAGGCTACCGATGCTCAGGCTAGATTAGACCACGACCTGCAGTTGCTGTGATCGCATATGGTGATCTTGTATGCAGGCGACGAGTCGGAAACCGCAGCATCAATCCGAGCGAAAGCAGCCCTCCGGCTCTGAACATCTCGCTAGGGCAACTCTCCGCGGCCACTGAAAGTGGTTCTTTGGGCATAAGATGAGACAAAAGCGATACCGCGGCGGACCTGCAAGCTGAAGGGAGCTCCGGTAAGGTTCCCCCGGGATCTTGATTCGGACCATCGCAGTAGACCAAAAACTGCATCGGGGGAACTCTAAGAGACACCATCGGAGAGGTTGCTTGGAGCTGCTTCGGCTGAAGGTTCATCGGTCACCTGGATGTGTGCATCCGCTTATCTTAAGGGATCTAGTAGATAAACTTGCAGTGCAACTGTGCAACCTGTTCAATGTGTCTTCCACAAAAGGAAGTTTACCGCGGAAGTGAAGAGATGCTGTCATTGTACCACTGCTCAAAGGTGGAGATAAGAGTGACTCTGGAAACTACCGATCAGTTAGTCTTACTAGTATTGTGGGTAAAGTAATGATGGATGAGCAGCTTCGGCAGCATTTTGTGTGCCATGCTTACCTGTGCCCCCAACAACACGGTTTTCGGTCGGGTCGCTCATGCTTCTCGAATGTGCTCCTAGCCCGTGAGTGCTTGAATGAGGACAAGGAGGAAGGACACGAAATGGAAATCATCTTCGTGGATTTCAGAAAGACCTTCGACAAAGTGCCAAACAAGCGTCAGCCTTGGTGTAGGTGTGATCATGCTGAGCTGGCTGTAAGACTTCCTTATTGATAGGGGCTTCTACGTCCGTGTTGGTAGGTTGCTATCGACGTGGTATTCCGCCCCCAGTGGGTTCTCCCAAGGTTTTGTCTTTGATCTACTCCTCTTCATTGCTTATGTCAACGACTTGCCCGGTCACTTGCGCAGCCTATCCCCCATGTATGCGGATTACATCAAACTCTGGCGTACAATCGAAGGTACAGAGGATCGGAGTACTCTACAAGCAGATCTGAACACCCTGGCTCAGTGGGCGGACAACTGCGCCCTCTCAGTCAACACCGAAAAGTGTGCTTACCGGCACATGGGGCGTACTAATTGAGAGATGGTCTACAGCTTACAGGGAAACACATTGCTCAGAACATCAAGTTAGAGAAACCTGGGAGTTATGGTGACATCATCACTGAGGACCCGAGAAAACACCGATAGAGTCTGTGTCAATGCGTGGAGCATTCTGGGACGTATTCGGAGATCTTTCAGTCGGCTTACGACGGACCCTTTAGACTGCTGTACGCTTCCCACGTCAGAGCGAGACTTGAGTATGGTAGCGCCGCGACATACCTCTGCACCGCCGATGAAATGGCCAAGTTGGAGCGTGTACAACGTGCTGCCACTAGAATCATTTTTGGACTACGTGAGACGTTATGAAGGTTGACTACAGTCTACTGATCTGTTCCCAGTTGCGTATAGGCACTTCAAGGGAGATGTGAACTGTTTGAGGAAGATCGTGAGAGGTTATATGGGCTCGGAGGTGCAGCATCAGTTTCCCTTACGGACAGAGGAACGCACGCGGTAACACTCTCTCGTGTTGCGTAACCTTCAATCGGTTGGTCTTCCGTTAGTCTACCGACTCTCACGACGCTCTGGAATTTCCCTCCAGCGACTGTGATAGAGGAGACCGATACTGCTTTCAAATGGCGTCTGGATGAGCACCTTAAGTGGCTATGGGGGAACGAACACATGCGATCGAACCTTAGACCCAGTGGTGACGGGACTTTATACATTGAATTTTGCTTTTAATTATGAACACACCCGTCGACTGCGGAAATGGCATGCAAAGAGTTTTCTGAATAAGACAATTGAAGGATCTATTCAAATATACTTTGTGGCTCAGACCCTACAATGTAACACTACAAACTTCAAGTGAAACCGTTGTAACTTCAAGTGAATACAATCAATCGCGACCCACTGTGAATCCCGCAGAGATGGGGGTGCTGCAGGCATTACACGTCATCGATTAAACTGAGTCTATCTATATATTTGGAATGAACCGATTTCACCAAAGGTACATAAAAGTACTTTGTAAATTACCGAGCAGAGATAACGGTTTCGGATGGGTGCGGTTAGACTATTCTCCTGCCAAACCGCGAATAATACGTCCTTGACCGTTCATCGAATGAACCTTAGACGGGAATGAATCAACCCGATATTAATTGACCTCCATCGGTCGATAAATCGGCCATTATGCTCAGGTGTGGATTTTGGCATGATTCATTGCATGAGTGGGTTCAGTTTAGGCCCTCATTGTTGCTGTAACGGTGTCAATGGGGTGTTCCCATTAACTGAGTTAAGAGTGTTTGTATGTTCCAAAAAATAAACGTGATCAGTCTTTTGTTTTTGGTCGGACATGAATAAAACGGATGTATAAGATAGGCAACCGCATCTACAGTAGAGCGACACTTGCAATAGGCGAACTGGTTAGAATCACGAGGATCAACAGAAGAGGAAAGATCCTCAATAATAGTTCGCTCAAAAGTATCACCGACAATGAAGCAATAGGTAGTGACTTACTCTTTTCTTTCTTAGGTATTTCGGTGACGCGAATATCAAGTAATGTATCAGCTAGTTTACCTGACTGACTAAATGAATTTGTGAACAAATCGAATATAAAAACTACTGATGTTTATTTCCATCGAATTATTTTCCACTTTTGCCTAGAGATTATCACAAATTATCATTAGAGTCCCCCATTCGTTATTCCTTGTTCGCTCAGTGTGCATGCTAACCGCGACCATGTGAAAAAAAATGTCGGCTGTAATGTTATGTACTTTTTCGGTGTTCTTTAAGCAGCAATATTTTGTTCTGACAACTAGTAACTCTTTTTATCAACCGGATCAACTCCGCTCCGTTTCGATTTGTGCTACGAAGTGAGCCAGGAATGGGCGAGCTGCAGCTAAGGCATAAGTGGTTTTAGTTGTTGGACTATTGATGAAACGCAACCCATTCACAAATGCTCACCTCAATAACCCCAACCCATGCTGCTGAACAAATGTTACTATTAGAAACGATCCATGATCCAAGTGATGAAAGGTGTATGGTTCGGAGTACACCTTAAGCACAAACCTTGTCCCCGGTTGTAGTTACTGTGATAAGCTTTGGTGATTGAACTATACTCAATGTCCGAGCAACTGCGACCAGTCATGCTTAAGCTGTAGCAAGCACGAAAAAGGGCGTTACCTTTCTTGCCTATCGAATCGTGGCTGCCTCGTCTAANGTCTAAATCGCACGGCTTCATTGACCCACCGAGTCGACGGGCGTCAGTGACCTGGACAAGATGAAAGACTGAGGTCTGCTTTTATTCAGCACAAAAAGAGAGTGGCGGAAAAAACGTATGATCAATTGACCAGTGAGGTAGCGCTGAACGGAAGCGGATCCAACCACAGCGTTTCGTTCACAAATCAAACTTTAAATGGTTTAATGAGTAAATTCCGTTAAGACTGAGGTTACCTCAAATAACACACCTTCTTTTTAAATAAATACGACTGCCTATATATTTCTGGCATTGAAATGCACTTGATAAAACCCTTAACAATGGTACACGGATACAGAGAAAGAATTAACAGTGTTTCACTTGGATAGCAAGATCAAATTTGACCTCATCCATTAGCTTATATGAATTAATCTTTTTCACTGTAATCGTCGGGATTGACTGCTGTGTTATATATAGAACACTAACATACAGCTTCTCCTTTCGCTATTCAGCTTCGTCGTATAGCTAATCATCATTGTGGCATAATTTCTCATTCTCATCGCATCATTTATTAGCCGGGTTACATTTGTGAGATTTTAGAAATGGTGATAATTTTATACCTGGTGCTTCGTATGGTGTTAATTTGACTTAAAAAAACTTTTCGAGCCGCGGTTGTCTCATTCTTGATCAGCGACGTTCGTCTGTTTTACCGTTTTCGGTAAAATCATTGAGAACCTGGAGCCCAAAGTGCCGTTGAAGGCTAGGCAACGCGGAAAAATACGGGAACTGCTAAATAATAATTTGGCTCGATTCTCGAAATTTTAAATAATTTCTCCACTTTCTCAACTATTAAATGCAACAAACTATGATCACTGTGATAGATGTTTAACTTCGTTGGAAATAACCCCACCAGCACCAATCGCGTAAAAGGTTGAAACAAAGGTTCTTAAGGCCGGTGACCATTTTCTTATAAAAAATTGGGATCTATCGAAGCTGCATCGCGACTTCGAGATGCCACTAAAAACCCATGCGTTTTCTTCATGCTATGCCCGAGTAAATATTCGGTTCAAAACCAAACCCTGCTGGACGTGCTATAGCAGCTTCGAGTTTCATGCCTTTTATTTTTTCTTTAGTAAATATCGGATGAGACCGCGAAGTAAAACTAAATGGTTCATTTAGTGCTTGGAAAAATATCGTATAAGCGGCCTTGGATGCTCAACTGTGTTCCAAACATGATCAATGGAACTTTATCAGTATCTTCCTCTTGAAAACAAATCATAAGAACTGAAGGAGGGCACTTAGCACGCTGATACCGAACTGAATGCGGGGAACAAAATGGAAAAAACTCCAGCTAAAAGCACAATAGATAAATCACACAGAAAACAAGTGAATAACATCAGCAAAGAGAGCGAGCAAATGCACGATAGCTACCGTTTACGATACAGCTATATCACCCTGTGTCTCTCAACATTGCTGGAGTTGGTCAAGAGGTACCCAACTAGGATGTCTGAGATGATCAACGCGACCGAGGGACTTGATCAGGGTTTTCATACTATCATGTCAGGTTTTATTCTAACAACTTTTAACATTCTTGCAACCAATACCTGACCCTGAAAACTTCGCAAACCGAGGAAGCCTGTCTAGTGATATACGTAGCACACAATCCATCCTCCAAAGTCTTTGGAAGTAAAACACTTACATCATTCGCAACCATGACTGCCTAATACTGTTAGTCTAATCTCCGGTTGTTCCGCCAGACTTGTGCATTACGTCCTAGGCAATGATGTTTGAAAACAGCTAGTCTATCTTCATTATCATTTTTTCACAATGGCCATGTCTTTGTACTATCCACGGAACCCGTCCATGGGCCCCTCTAAGGATAACCGAATTTTACGGTAGCGTAGCAGTGGCCTCAAGTTCGCAAAGAACAACCACGCGGCCCAATACTTCTGTGACATTCATCAGCCAATGAGATGCAACTGACCAGGTAGCACATTTTATCTACACTCTGTATATAGCCTTCCCTGTTTGGTTGAAAAAAGGATGCTGTATCAGTCCAATGCTGTAGGACGATTGTATAACTTTAAGGCGAGGAAAGCATATTGAACCGACTTTTAAACAACTTAGAAAAGCTTTCAACTTTCTTGGATCTTTCACTGTTTAAAGCAAAATTATCTACGAACTGCAGATTTGATAACGTACCATTAAGCAAAAACATCGCTTTTCTCTCGAGAATAAACTCAGTTTCGAAGTTATATATATCACAATGTCGAGTGGAAAAGGACAGAGAGAACTTAACTTACCCATCAAACTTCTACGATAGGTAGACTACCGGGCGGTTAACTAAACCAGAAGCGGCTTTTAAACTAAAGAAGATGAAAAATGGTTGGACAGGGATTGAATGTCTATGCTCCGGAATCTAGCGAAGGGTGAAAGTACGGTCGGGGAGTTCCTACCAGGTATAAAATCAACCCCATTGACACACGTCCACCGTTCCCTTGGGAGAGAAAATCGATGGAATAAAATACTAACGAGGGGCTTTTAGGTGACGTTAATTAATCAAATTCCTCTGCTATTTTCACAGGGAGAATTTCTCGCTTTATCTTAGATCGGTAAGATAACCACTAGACACCATTCCTATCGAACTTGTTCACCGTTGTATACTAAACACAGCAGTTCTGTCAACTCCCAAACTAAGACTAGGCTCTCACCCGAAAAGTGAATGGGGATAACCCATCCGGTGCAGAGGCCCCGTCACTTTTTAGACGATGGACTTCCCGAGTGACCTCGAATTCTCTGGAGGGTCAGATCTCAATTGGCAAAATTTGCTCCTTGAGGAAAAATTATAAGAAAATAATGACGATGAACATCAGTTGAATCGTTACGGAAGGTTTTCCATTTATTTTCCCAGAAATGGCTGAATGTAACTCGGTTTCCCACCAGATGTTTGATTTTTCTCACTTATACTTAATTTCCGCACACCTATATTACGGAAACGCTTGTGCTACAAGTGGTACCAACGTTCGAAAGCTACTTACATTTTGAACAAGTAACTCTGAAGACACGTGCGTGTACGATCAACGGTTGCGTTCGTATACAATTAAAAATATGAACAAATGAGGTAAATTAAGAAATCATGTTTGGCTTTTGGTGTGTCTCTGTGCTTAGTTGATCAGGTCTGGGTACAGCCAGGTTCAGATCAAGATTATAGGCTTCTGAACGCGCAAGTTTGGCATGTTGTGAGAGCTCGATAATACCTCAAGCATTCTTGGTCGGTGTTTGTCGCGATAACCTAAAAAAACCGAGAGCGCGTTCGCAGGGTCTGCCTTTTGATCACTTTCTACCAAGTGACGCGCAATGACCAAGGTTGGTCTAAGTGATGCAGTAGGGTTAGTAATTGAGTCACTCACGATGGTAGCGATCTGTTCGGCCATTCCTGGAGTGGCCGCTCGTTTCTAACACACGCTTCAAGGTGGCTGAAACTGCCAGCACTCCTAGCGGCCATTAATCAGACACTTCATAAGCCCGTATTTACGAAACTTGCACAGCGTGTCAAATCTTTGATCCGAAGGAATGACTCTGTTTGTCCAACAGAGTAGTAGAGCTCAAGGCCATCCATTGTGTAAGCTTTGGGCCTATATCGAAATCCATTGCTGTTTTGATCACCCTCCGTTGTTAGCCAAGTTCTTTTGGCTTGGTGGCTGAACGGAAAGGTGATGAGTGAGTTCCTATTCGAAGGCTGATTTGCAACCGTCGCTTAAGGTGTGTTGTTTCCAGCTGATTTGTTATCAGGCTCGGGAAGAAATCACTATAAAAAGTGAATCGCTGCAGCTCAGCCTATCCAAGCTGATCGTTCCACCGGCTTATCAACCTTGACACGAAATTCGTGTACTTTTACTTTGTTACCTGCCCTATCTAATTTATTCAAACAATTCGAATAGCCAGTCCACATATAATGACACCGATTGGGTCTTCTAAAAATTGATAAAAGTTAGTACTCTCAGGCACTCTGCATGGTGCTGAAGGAGACACATGGTGGGGATCTCGTACTACTCAGAGTTTTAACAGACAATCGCTTACGAATAATCAACAATAATGTTCATAAGCAAAAAATGAGAAATAAGCGTTGGTTGACTAGCCTAAGCTAGGAACTAAGCAATTAATCGTCTATGTTAGTTAAGGAAGCTTTCAGGTAACAAAAAAGAAACAGGACCCTGAAAAGATTTACAGAATCGCAGGGGAAGATTAACAACAGCTCTTAAACCAATGATCGACGGACCACCTACAACGGAAATCTATTCCGAGGCTATAGGAAATCTCCGAAAGAGTACATTCATAGAGTTAGCGGCTGTCGCAGAATCGTGTTCATTTCTGAAATTTCTTACAGCTTCCCATGATGCAAGTGAACAAGTAAGACAGATTTTCGAAATTTCAAAAGTTCGTTGCACCCCCAGACAGGCCAAAACGAGGTTTCAATAATCTGGGGGGGGGGAGTGTCAGTTGAGTCAATGGCGGAAGTCCCAAACTCTGAAAAGATCACCCCAAAAAGAGAAAATTCAGTACATTCAGGGAACATGGGAGAACGCATTCCGTTCGTCAGTACGAGTCATATCTCGCTCGAAGGGAGGGGGTTGACTTGTAAATAAAAAGTACCTAAGATACCGGAGACATCTTCTGTGAAATTTTGAGTAGAAACTCGGGTGCTGCAACCGAGGGATCTTCGGACTTTATCGACCAACTAAAACTATGCAAGAATTCGGAGATTGTAATATAGTACACAAAGACCTGCAGTTTCAAAATAAAATTAAGACACCCGAGGCCCCGGTGAGTAGATGCATACATGAACGAAGTATCTGAAAAGACAATGTAATCGGCCTAACAGAGTACACTAATCCCCACATATGTCTTCTGATGTCGATGAAATGGATAAAGGGAAAAGGATGTTTTACAGAGTACACTAAGTTGGGATTAAACCGGCGGACCATGAGGCGGAGTGCTTCTGGTCGTTAGGGCCACCAGTTGCCAATGGAAGCTTTCATTAACGATGGGGATTGCGAACATTCAAGCAACAGCATGCTATATCTGCATAGCCATAGGTAACGGAAGACAAATAAATGCTATTGTCAATTAAAGCTGTACAATGATGAATGCAAAGGCTCCTAATACTGGAGGAAGGTAACCCAGGACGAAGAGAAGAAAACAATGAGGGTCAAGGACACAGTGGTCTCCGACTGACTGCACAATGACGCTCCTCCTGTTCACCAATTGTCAGAAGTGACAAAAAACCTTCACAGTCACGGAACTTCGATATTGGAACCGGGAAGCACTAGGGTTAGGGAGACATTTACTAGGGTAGTCACAGAGCAATTCCTGCCCCAAATGATTGTACTGTTCAGTGCACATGGATGCCGGCAGTAGGTGGGAGACCAGTCACAAAATTGATACCACCATTACCGATATAAGACAAAGGTCGCGAGATGATAACATTTGGACAATTATCTTCAACCACTGAAGAAAGACAATGTGGCTTATGCATAGAAAATTATTTTCTCAAATATGGTGAACGGAGGTATACAAACAAACGAGGATTATCAAAAATAAAAGGGAAAGGTGAACACGGTAAGTAATTTGGTTGCGTCAACCACTTTAGGATGCATAAAGTCGGTCAGTGTAATCGAATAAATAGCGCTTCCCTGGTGGCCAAACGTTTAGCATTGTGATTACTCAATCGTGGTTTAAAAGACGAAACACGGTTAACGGTGTGTGCTGTTGGCATGACTTGGGTTGCAACAGAAGATCCTGGGCTTAATGTGATCACCATAGAATTGTGTCGTATACCAGCACAGCGACGAAAGTTTTCCATCTTATCGTATACCATGAATGACCGCTCCTCCACCCTTTCCTTCATCTTCAGGGCTAAAACATCAAAATTTATGTCAAACTATTTAGTATGGGGAAAATCATGACGAAACTGAAAGAGAAACAATTAGCATTCCAGGTTCATGATCGGGTTTTGCTCACGTTCTGGTCATCATTCAAACCATTTGATATATATTGTGAGGCATTAGCTTGCATATGAATCACTGCAAACTATCTTTCTTGAATGCTACCATTTTTTTCTCTTACGGTATGTAATGATGATATGTATGGTCAGTAGAAAAAAATTTGATGTAAACAAATTTTGGTTGCATCGGTTGTTTTCAGTGCCCGCAGACTCTGTGGGATTCAAACGAACATATGTTAAAATCTTGTGTATATTTTGCCATTACAGTAGACAGCTAATTATTTAAAGTATAGAAGAATGCTGAATAACAACAAGCGTATAGCTTTGTGCCCTCATTATCGTTATTATTATTATTATTATCATTATTATTATTGCATTCAGTATTCATGCTCCAAGAGACAGAACCGTGTCAAATTGCCTCTAAAATAAGTGGAACATCACCGGTGATTCCAACGTCATATTGGCGTTGTTCATTGAAGTGTGCACAACATTTATCAGAGTGCTTTGGAAAAAACATTGACAGCAAAGACAGTCTTGTAAAAAATTTCATCATTTCGCTCCCAGTTCTGAGATCAACTACATACACAAACGTGTCATCGGTTAACTGACGCCAGGCTATAGCTAACTAATATTCTTTGCGGTGCCCATAAGAGGTTATACTCAGAAACCAGATCCGCCCTATCTAGTCGCCCGATCGAGGATTTCTTCGGCATCAGTAAAATAAGCTTCTGTTTTCGAGAGAAGTAAGAGTGCAAGTTTTTACTAATTGTATTCAGAAATGAAATCAGGGATGAGTTCTCGGTATTCTAACAGTTCACATCTACCTTGATTAAAAATGGAAGTTTAAATAGATGTCACTTTTCATTTAAAATTTCTTCATAGAAGACAGATAAACTTAAACAATAACTCTAGTAAGAAGTTTGAATAATCTAATACATTTAATCATTTTTCCGAAATATCAGTCAACTACTGAAACGACTAATTCCACGCTCGTAGTAAATGATACAAATTAGGAGAAGTATTTGAAAATGCTTCGTTTTGTCTATTCATCCAATTATGTCTTCCTGGAGTACACTGTACATTTATTTCTACCAAATCAAATTAATTAATTAAATTCTCTCTATCATTGAATAGCTTGAAGAGAAATCGAGAACATCAAATAGCCTCGACTCCTATGAATTGTCTATTTCCCCAAAATTTTCAGTTTTTAAGTCATTGGTCAGTAGTCCCCCTCAAAAGATAGAATAAAGATCTTGGATGAGCCTCTTGAAATATTTGAGAAGCTCAACGTATCGATTCGTTCAGATTGCAGTTATCACAGACTCAGAGCAGTGATACGGGATTTTTAATAATTTCGCGACTTCATTTTGCACTGCAGAAACAAAACGAATCTAAGATACTTCACGTTTGACTTTCGGACCATATAAATGTTTGTCACCCCTAAATAAGTGCTTTGTTGTGAGAACAGGTTGTATCGTATGATAATGGATTACGTGAGATCACCGTAACCGGCATTCAAGGAAAGCGTGGTAAATGCGTGTTTGTGACTAAACGCTATTCACCTTTTGACTACTCATGAGTAGCATGGTTTTCAGCGTTACGATTTGTATGGATGAAACTCTCAGGTCAAGCCAAACCAAATCAGAATGTGCGTTATGCGTTCAAGGGATAAATTTTCCACAATTGTCACGGTAATAAAATGGAAACAGAAAGAAAAAACGTAAAGCAGTGTAACTGGAGAAAAGAAGACGATAATATTAATAATTGAAAAAATGGTGAACATGTCTACCGGAACTCCAATGATTGTTGCTCGGTACTCGAAAAACTGAGCAATAAACGGGAGGATGCTGTGTGTAAGTGGTGGCACAAACAGAAGACAGCCTACAGTGGTAATGGAAACGGGGTTGGAAGTGGACTTAAAATATTCTTTGAGCGAGAAACGATCTTGATTTTTCAAGATTCTATCAGCAATTATTTCACATGCATCGATATGCTTGCAAATAGTAAAACCAATCAGGGTATTTCCAGCAATACCACTACAACACGAAAAAATTCGACGGATCTGGAAATTAATATGAAATCATTTTCAAACCGGGGTAAAGTGCAGCACAATAAATAAAAAAAGGATACATGTGACCAAAAATTCAAACATCACTTGAGGGGACGGCAAGCTTCCTATACCTGAAAGCATAACAAGAAAGTTTATGAGCCCAATTTTAAACGTTCGCTGCATGTCTAGTCCATAAGAGGTTGGGTGATAAAAATACCTATCCATTCTTCACAAGGCTGTGACCGTTAACGAATAAGTCAGCTGGTTCAGTAAAAATAATGTGAAAACGGGAGCCGGATGTTGATTTGGAATTCCTAACACTTTTCAAAGGGCAGGAAATAATGAGAGTTAATGGCTCCAAATACCTTTCCATGGTATTAGCTTATACGAATTTAACCATACCTGTTATCGGTTTAAAACCTGTAAACTTATGGGCAATAGAATGTGTGGTAATCGCGTCGTGTAATGCCACTCTCAATCCCTTCAAATCTTTTATTGTTGGTATAATGACCAACAGATAGAACCGTTCAGTCGCACCATCCATGTTCAAACTGATAAGCAGTTTGTGGGGTCTTGTGTTCGCTGAGCTTGGCGTTTAGATCGCAGTTTATAATAGTAGATTGATTGTTCTAAATGGATATAAAAGCTGACTAGTCAGAAGTAGCAATGGGACTCATGAATACCGTTGTCAATCGACCTGCTCCATCTTGATACAAATGCGCGAGTATCAACCACATTGCCATTAAGCGCGTTAAACCAGATCTCAGAGGTATCCTGGACCAACTTGTGGTTTTCATTTGCGTTGTTTATCGTCATGGGAATCCGGCTCACCCGCGGGTTAATTATATGAAATGATCAAGTAATTACTATACTGTTCTTCTATTTCATGATCTGTTAATTCATCGCCACTTCGTCAATGCTAGCTGCAAGTCAGCGATGTGGAAACGAATCACTGATGCTTCTTCACCTAGAGATAGACTGCAGAACGCGCTTCTAGTTTATGAATCCTGACTAGATCACTGCACAAAGACCAACTTTTCTCATAAGAGAAATATCAATGACAAAACGTCGCATGTTTCAACGTGCTCACAATCCGAACGCTATAAAGTGTAACCACCAGATTGCAATGAATGCCCTAAATCTTTTGCAACCAAGATAAAAGGCTCACTCAGGAAGTTCATAAGAAAATGCAGAAATCAAGCGAACTAATCGAAGAGAATTTTATCAATTAACGTGCAGCTCACACTCTACAGTTCGCGAACTCAGGTGAAGTTTAGGATTGATTCCTCATCGAAAAGATCCGACTCTGGGTTCGACAGAAAAGTCAAAGGGTACACACAACATTTATGGAAGCTGCAGAACCTGGAATCATAAGCAACAGACTCCTTGCATTGAAACCGTATTTAAGCAAATATAACCAATTCTCACAAATAAATAAATAAAATAATCGCCAAAGGTCTTGGTCAAATTCATCTTGAAAAACAAATATACTTAGAATATTGATAGAGCCCACGCAATCAGTTCTACACAATGAGAGGATGAGGAAATAGACAGAGCAGGATTTTCTAAATCCGCATCGAATCAAGGAAAATAACATGACTTGCTTATAATAAGCGAAGTAGATGGTCGTGTGGGGGTAAAAATCCGTAATTTTGAACCCGGAGCATATCAGTAGCAGAGACTGCGAATCATTTACCACCCACCCACCCACCGCAGTGTTACGAACTTATTCAAGCGAATCACAAATAACTCATACCTGAAAATGTGTCGTGGAGGAAGTATTTCCATTTTGATGTACTTCGATTCGCATCGGATAAACGAGAACTGAACCGAAAGGCTCGACTGGTTATTTAACCGGATCGACAGATGATGATCGTTGTAAAACAGAATGAGGTCAAAATATTCACTTGGAACTTTTCGATTCATATTTTATTCCATCCATACGTCACGCAGGTGAACGAAACAAGAAGAATAGGCAAATTCGGGAGTTGAAACGTTTTCACTACACACCACTGGAAGAGATGGAAGACAGAAGGGGATAACCTCAGAGTATTATATTTTCAATTTACCAGTGAGTTTAGTTAGATTAGAGAATTAGAATGACGAATAACTGCCATCAGTGACGGTTGCAAGTGTCAGTCTACGGAGTCAAAACTGAGTTCACAAAGAAAAAAAAATGTGTTGAATAGATAAAAAGGCAATTCTAGTTGTATTGAAAAAATGCCCTATGACGGACACGAGGACATATGGAATGGCAAGTGACTGGGGCCTCTAGACCCGACATTAGATGTTTTACAGCCCTGTTTCTGAACAGCACGAGAACTAATTGATTTACAGTCAACAAACAGATCGCTGCAAATCAGCTGAATCGTTGACACGTGACATGAATGGAAGACCCCGGAATGCAATTGACCAACGAACCTCACCTACCAATAAACATTTTTGACAGTTCTTTCAAAATGAGAACCGAACATGTGTATATAACATTCGAAAAGCAGATATGACTAGCAAGTTAAAGTGTATCCTCGTCAATACCTCCCGAACGGGATAATTTGTAAAAGGATTTCAGTGAGGACCAGAAGTGTTTAAGAAAATATCGATTGCAGAGTCATGTGCGAC
>UZAN01042014.1:0-11570 GCA_900618425.1 Echinostoma caproni
ATATTTCGATTAAACCGGGAGCGCACAACTTGAGCGACCGCACGCCGTTCAAGTGTTCCATATATGCCATATTTCAGAAAGGGGAAAGCAGCTAATCGAGGCCTATCATACAACACACAGAATGAAGAAAGGTAGTGGTGGTAGTATAATTTGAACACCCGATCTCCAGGGCAAAAATATGGTGTTCCTATCGCTCGGTCACCACCATGTACTACTGTGTACAGTACGACATTCGATTTTGGTACTTAAGTTTTGTTGTGAGTCTTTTCACCACCAACATATGCAAAAGTTACTATATATGAGCAAAAGTTTTAAGACAAATAAATATAATTTTAATTTTTCATTAGTTACAGTATGCCAATTACTGCTCTAACGGATCACCCCTTAGATACCCTCATTTCGATTAGGACGCCCTCTCTTTTAGGGTGTTTTTTGTACTTCTTATCTATCATTGCATCTACCAATCGGACAACAATTTCTCTCTTTCTGCGAAAATTCGTAATCTACTTGATTTCGAGGGACCACATCTAGTCTTCGTATCCCATGTAGTTTCAGAAAGACGTTGCACACTTTTCAAGAATTAATGCCGTCATCCGTCTGCCTGTTTTGCATGTGTGCTTACTGGCATGATAGCCGGTACTATTGGCTTGGAATCTTTACTCCTGCTCGTTTTTTTTATTAGCATATATCCCATCAGGACAACCAACATTTCGAACTTGCTTCTTCAGTGAGGTTCCGAATCTTTGTTTATATCAAAACCAACTGCAGGGAGGTTGGGGCATTTCAAACGGAGCTTGAGTTTGATACTACACTTTCGCGCGTTAACCTTCCTGATTTCGGTTAAACTCTAATCTAGTCGGGTTGAACTAACGGTGCTCTTGAGGGCCAAAACATATTTTCGTTACTCACTGATTGTTATTCCTGATATCAACCGGATGAACAAGAAACACGGGCCAATAGTGAAAGAACTCCTCAGTAAGCAGGCAAGTAACTGATTTCCCCACTGCCACTGAGTCTGACGAGGACGACATATATCAATTTGCATATCGCTCTTCGCGGTCAGCACTTGATGCGGTTGCATATCTTGTTCATTCAATAATATCGGCACTTTGTAAAAAAATAAGACCGACAGAATGGCGTTCTTAGACTACACAACGTTTTCGGCAGTCTTGATCGATCAGTATTGCTCAACCTGATTACTGAAAGTGGTGTAAATTCAAACGTTAGCAGACTGATCTGTGATTATTTCACAGATAGAAGGCAGTTTACATGTCTTAACGGCAAAAAGTCCTCCACTCGCCCAGTTTCTTCTGATGTCCTGCAAGGTACAATATTTTCCTCATTTTTCTTCTCTATGTATGTTAAACAATTTCCCATTCCTCCTGCATTCATTGGCTGTAAATACGCTGATGAAGTTGGTATAGGTTGCAAAGTATCCATCCCTGAAGAGGCTTCAGAAATTCAAAGTAAGCTGAACGATGTTGTCACTTGGTCCCTTTCCCGTTCCCTCTCATTGAATGCCTTTAAATGTCAGGATGTTGAGTCTTCCCTCTTGGTCGATGTACCATATTCAGCCCTTACGGATAGGTTCCCCACCCTCTCTGCAAATCAACAACCCCTACCGAAATCAAAAATAGTAAAATACCTTGGCGTCACCCTATCACACAATTTATCATGGTCGCTGCAGGTTCAAATCGCATTATGCAAAGTTAGAAAGTTTTCATATTTCTCACTCCGATTGAGATTACGTTCTGTTCCTCACAAGCTGATTGTTACATTTGTGAACACATGCGTGCTACCCCACTGATTGTGTTGCTCCCCAGTGATTTTTCCCGGCATGTTGAAGAAAGAACTTTATTTACAGGTGAGATCTCTGAAACGCATCTCTAAATGTATTGGCATTGTCAAGGATAAACTCGCCGATTCTATCATTGACAGACACCTACAAGCATGCGAAAGTTTCACCGCCAAAATACTCTCAGACACTCACCACCCATTACACAACGAATTTTCAAAAACTGTGTCCACATCATCCACACGCTCAAGATTTAAACTTTTATTTGCACGTACCTCTACTTATCGTAATTGTGTTCTGCCATATCTAGCACGCTTACTTATAGACAAGGACAAAATTTCCACAGAATTGCGCAACCGCTTGCTTCATCGACAAACTCACCCCATTGTTTTCAGTTTCTTTATGTAATGATTTTGTAAATTTGAATTCACAAATATGGTGAAATTGCTGAAAATACACCCATCCGGGTGTATAAAGCTACCACTGACTTGAAAAAACTTGAAAAATCACTAGTTAACAGAAATTACATTTTTTTCCCTGAAATTCCCCAATTGGCAAATGCATAATTTTCCCAATATCATTGACAAGAACCTGTCACCTACAACCTCTTTTTCGTTGCTTAGCTTCGTCGCACAGTTTCTTATCCTCGTTGCATCATTTATCATCGGTGTCGCATCTTTGCACAGGCTCATTTCATCCGTGCGTTCCTTATAGTTCACTGAGTGGGACTTGTGGTGGTGAGAATAACTCATGGTTATCCATGATTTTACCGGATACTTCAAGGGATATTCAGTAGAGGTAAGCACAATATTCAACCCATCATTGTTTTGATATAGATCAGTGAATTTCTTCTACGAGAGGAACAGTTGCATCCATGGTGTAATACTGTCTTGATCTCACAACTCAGATTTATCACAGGGATGGCACATTGATCGGCACAACTCAAACTGGCTACCGCGTATTGTGACAACGTGTATCATCCTCAACAAAGTCATTTGTAATTCATTAGAACACAGGTCGGCAAACAAGCTCATTTTCAGTGGGAATTCAATTGGTCAAATACAATCTATTGAGTGACAAATATACACAACCTCAGCAAGTAGATGCACGCAACAATATACTCTTTGGAGCCTCAGGACATTGCCCAACAGAGCAGCCAATACCATGTTTGGAGGGAACCAGCGATGAGCGATGAACGCGGGTTGTGCATTGCGTTCGAAAAGGAGATTAAGAAATTCTATTCACTTAAAGTTACAACGGGTTCACTTGAAGTTACGGCGGATTCACTTGTAATTGACGAGGTATAGAACACATTACCAACTCAGTGTTCTACCTCCACCGAATATACTGCTATTGGCTTAGAAATGCGTGCGATAAAGTACAACATTCCTTCAAATAAACTTTAAGAATGCTTGTTTTGCAAATAAATAATTAGATATTTCATTCAGTCCGTAATATCTGGTAAGAACAGGGGTCAGTTAGGGGAGAGGGAGAAATTGGGAAGGTCAAGAGTTGCACATTTAATTCACAGTAACAGTAGTGCTGATTACGGGCCGGTGATTATTGATTCAGTCGAGTTGCCCATTCATCAAAGATACCTGCAGATTTATATGACGGCCCGAAAGTGAAGGATGTTCCGGTGTTCTACCTGATATTGTTTTCTCATTGGAAGTGGAATCTGTTTAGAACAAAAGAGAAAAAAAGTTAAATATTATATAGTGAACAATTGACCAATTACTTGAGGGCACAAACCAAAAACGTGACTTTTAGAGGTGAATTCGGAACACCTTACTGATAATCATTTTATATTCGCATCATGTCAACTTTTCCCAAAGGGCTTGGTTTGAATCCCTCAATACTACTTGTTTCCAACCTGCTTACTTGATCTTAAGGTGGATAGTGAATGCAGTGAGAATGTTCAGTAAGTAGCCACCAGTACAGTTGCGGACAGGAATGGCCAAGGATTAGAACAGAATAACTTCGTGTGAGACATGCAAGCTCTGAATTTCGGCGTAATTATTCACCCAGTTAACACTGAAGGACAAAGAGTGGTTAGAGGCGTTAGACCTTTTCCGTCAAACTGCATTACCATTTTTCATAGTTTCGCGTTGTTTACATTGGTTTGCTCTTGCTCCTCCCCCAAATATTTGGTATATCGTTTATGAATCCAAGGAAACACCGGAGACCAATCGTTGATCCTTGTGGAACCCCGCGAACAGTGTTGATAGAACCGGAAAGCCATCTAGAAACACAAACTGATATGAACTGTTTCCAGAGAAATGTTTTAACCTACTCCAGGACTTTGGCAGCAGTATATCATAGTTAACCGAATCCTATTGTGACTGCTTTGGAACATCTATCTTTGGCAAGAAGCAAGTTGGTAATACAGGAACGATTCAATTGGAACTCTGGTTGAGCTGACGAGAGGATGCCACATTGGGATCTATGAATTTGGACAATAGTGTCAAGAGCGTTCTCGGTCGGTATTTGATGCGGCCAACACGATGACATTCTTTGTAACTGGATGAAATAACGCCTCGTTTACTCGTAAACAATGACTAGTTGTTCAGATATGTGATTTTTCACACAGACAGGAACCTGATGGTGTATATTGTTCTCCCCTGAGGACAGAACTTTTCTACTGACGTTTAAGGTGATAAATTTTTCTATGTAACTTCTCGATAGATTAAATTCTTGAAACGGCCCTATCCTCTTGCAAAGTGGCAGACTGCCTGATTTAGAGTATGCAGACGACATTTCGCTACTAAGTGAAGATCCAGGTAAGTTGCCTCTTCTCTGGATAGTTTGAGCACTGGTCTAGTCAGTTATGCGTTTTGCACCTTCAAAGTGCAAACGTTTTCTACAAGGTTGGGTTGGTCCAGCCCCAAATCTCACCCTGATTGAAGAAGTAATAGAGGAAGTAGATACAGTTTGCTATATGGACAGCTATATCTCACCTGGCGGGCGCATCAAAGATCAATTGTCGACACGAATACAGAAGGCTAGGTTGGCATTTGCCAACTTGAGAAATCTGTGGCGCCATCGCGACATCCGGCTACAGTAGTTCGGCTAGTGCTTCCGCACAATGCGGAGACTTGGCTACTACGGGAACGGGATAAAAATTGATTTTTGGTGTTCGAACATTGCTGTCTACGTCGCCTTGTACGAATCTGGTGGGGTAACTGGACGAGCATTAATGAGGTTAGGCGTAGAGTTTTAGGTAATTACGGTCGTCCACTGGAGCAAGTAATCGACCTCCATAGATTACGTTGGTTGGGGCATGCATTGAGCATGTCACCAAATAGGTTACCAATGCGAGCGATGTTAGTCGAGGCAGGTAGTAAGTGGAAAAAAACCTAGGGTGGTCAAGCGAAGAACTAACATGATGGTATGAAAACCCTAACCAGGAGCCTGAGTCACAGGTCCCGTTAGGTACCCTGGCTGGGGACACCGAGATGATGGTTACCAATGGTTAGATACATTGAGTGATATGGCTGGGTGTTGCAAACAGTGGCGCTCATGCATCTACTCAGTACTCTTGTAACATCAGTCTATCTAAATTCGCTATCTTCCGCTTAAATTCGCCCCCAACACTACAATCTTTATTCCGCTCTTTAATGCAAACGGGCGACCAGATGATAGCAACCAAAACTGGCGCACTAAAATGCATGGTTAATGGTTGTAAAAACTGAAACTGAAACTGTTAAGTTGGTCATTAAAGGATACGAAAGTTGATGCTAATGACAAGAAAGTCTTCAATAATTGTTTTTGCAAAACTCCGGCCTAGTACATTTTTAGTATCTCAGGTACTTTCATTATATTGATTGCGAATCACCCAGCACACCTCGATACAGGCATTCCTTATTTGACTTTGCGAGATAAGTTAACATATCTACCAGTAACTCTTGGTGTATCAGCTTATTTTGAAGCATTACTCCGGATCATCCGTTTTTGGATAATGAGTTATCGTTATCTTGAGGACTACCTACTCTTCCCTGCGACTGACAGCTAGCTCATCAAGGATCTACTCCACTGAACATCTTAACAATAACATATGCACTGATGATCACCTCTGAGATCACACCATTCGAGTACCTTAGTGATAAAAAGAAAATGTTTTTAAACAACGATCACTTATTTGGTGAATCAGTTTCCATCAAGAATAATTAATTCAGTATCACTGAAGCCAAGCCTCAGCTGATTCCGAGATTGTCGATTTTGTTTAGTACATGGGTGGACAAATCCCGGCGAATCTTCGCGTGTGTAAATTCAGAAGCTAATATATTTGCACACTGATTGAGTTAACAATCGAATAATCTGGGGTCTTCTTTCCATGCAACTCGTTCTGTGCAATACAACATGTTAGGGAAAGTGTTGCTCTCATGTGTACGCATATTCTTATGGGTCTCTGTGCACATCGGGAGCTAACACAAATGTCTCATTTGTTCCAAAAAAAAAAAATCTCTGTCGCATCAGAAATTTGCAGTCTATTCACATCGATGTGGTTACAGCAACTTTGTTGATAAAGAATAAACGTACGAAAGTAATGCTCTTTTGTCAGCATCAAAAGTGCAACGTTCCGCACAGAACTGATAAAGCTGAACGAACGTCTTGTCTACGAACAGACCAACTGAATGGCATTTCATAAACCAAATCACGAGCGTTTTAGCATGCAAAGCAAGCAAAACATGAATTGGTAATGAGTATTCAACACGTCGTCCGCGAAATTCAAACTGCTTATGCGGTTATTTATTCGAACACTGTTTACTCTCACTCAACTCACTTTTATCAATGCGGACAAGGATTATGCCCACGAATAAAATTATGCTGCACTCCACTGGATTGTACAAGATGGCTACACAGATACACATACTTTCTCGTTTAGTGCAGGTGAATCAAAGCACTTTAAACTAATGCACTGATCGCTGGTGCTTATGCTTCTATTCTTGTGGGTAAGCCAAAATCACAAGGTCAGCTAGGGGCGGTAGAATAACATAAAAAAGCGATAGTGGTCAATTATTTCACATCCGGATAATCCGAACGACAAACTTTGTTCCAAAATGTCCATTCTAAATCAGTGTATGTCCTTTGCGTTAGGACGGAGCTCACAGAGCCTGTTAACCCGTGCACGGATACGCATTATGGCACAAGCACACTCGCGAATCCCAAGGCGAATAGATTCCGGATTGGAAGACTAGGACGAATCAGACAGCTGTCGTCCAATTGATCAATCGAGAGTGTCAAGGACGCAATCTGATTGGGGCGTCACCAAGTCGTTCTTGTATGCTCCATTTGCCCACTTATATTTGCGTATCGCATCATGATCACGGAATATACGCAGACTGCTGTTTTCCGGTCATGCTCTCTCTCTTTGTCTCTCCCGTATTGTTATTATTATTATTTTGTGTGTGTTTTTGTGTGTGTGAGGGGGATTCAGGAAAAAGGCGCTCGTATCGATCGTACGTCTAGGCAGAACATTACACTGCATCTATCACTTTTACCGGATGGAATGGAGTATTTGCACCCTCTATCTGTAGCTCCATTTAGCTCCGACTGTTACCTACTATCAGTCTGTCAATTCCACTTCGTCCAGCGGCACTGTCCCTTTACGCATAAAATCCCCTGCACGAGGCTCACAGCCCAACTAGAGCATTCTAGATATTTCTTCAGAGAAGCGATTCAAATAGTTATAAAGAAGTAACCGTGGAAAACCATCAAGAACAATAAAGCCTGGTACTAAAATAAACAAAACTCTCATCAGCACAAGTGCAACTACCTGAGCCGTTCTGGCCTGATAAAGGTAATCAGTGCTTGTATTGCGATTTCTTCATCCACGTTGCCATCCAAAGTAGGATATGCGGAACGCAAGTAGAGTGGAATGTTTCAAACTGGTCATTCTCCGAAACATAAAATAAATTAAAGGAGGTCACGGATACCAAAAGACCGCATTGGGTAACGTTGTCGGGTTTCGTGCTCAAGCAGGGTTGTGGGTCACTTTCAGAAACAAGACTGTTATTCTGATTAGCCTTATGAACAATAATGGAAGTGGAACTCGTATCAGTATTCCAACAGGAAAGTAGCGAAACTGGGAAAGTCGCAAATAATTTTCAGCTAAATTTCACAGCTTTATCACCCATATAACTACTTCTTGTCGCGTCACGTCTACTCATTATGTACTGACACAGCTAGGACAAGATGAACTCGGTGTACTGACCAGGTTGTGTATGTGGGAAGTAATGTCTACTGCCAATGGTCATCCTATAGCTTGAGAAATATTATGCATCAAAGAGAAGACTGGTTTTGGACACTGAGTTGATACGTATGCAGCAAGACACCTTGTTTGTTGGGTTGCGATACACAGGTTCTACTAAAGGTACAGCACTCTGCGATTCCATCTAGCCAAGATGAATGGTACATAACTACACGCAACAAACGCGTTTGACAGCAGACAATTACTATAAGAAGATCATCAGCAGCAGCAGTAGCAATAACTAAACCACCGGTAACAGAAGTAGCAAAATTAGGGAAATTATACTCACACTTACAATGAATCAGTTGATTATGGAATCATCTCGTGACTACCTTCGACTGGATCAAATTATTTCAAAGCTTTCATGACAAGAGAAACAGATCACTCTTACCCAGTAAGCATTGATCTCAAAAATAAGCATTCTCAGTCGACATAGGGTGCATTTAATGGTAAAATAGTGAAATGTGAAATCCTCACTCCGTCTGTCCGCCAAATCGCACGTAATCTATGAATTTCAATGTGGGTACGGAGCCACCTACGTGAGAGAGAGAGAGAGGCAGCTGTGTACCCGAGTGGGAGAACATATACCAGCATGAGTCGGACGCGAACGGATCAAATTGAAAGGGCTTTATAAACAACCAGTCCATCAAGGCAGCCGCATAGAACACCTGTGTCATCGATTGCTCGCCATCTGCTGCAGACTGACCACCAAGCTGATCGCACGACTCCTGTTCGGGTTGTTTATACAACCTCGAATGGACGGCTTCTCAGATTTACAGAGGCCATAGCAATGAAGCACCAAAACCCCATGTTTTTTTCAGCAAAAGGAGGTCTACATCAATCTGGCATTGTCCTGGTAACCACGTGAGCAGAAGAGTAAATTGATATCATGTTAGGTTACCAATACCTGTGCTGCATAAACTGTTTTGCATTCTGCAGTAAGTACCAGTTGACATGCAGCGGTATGATCCCGGAATTAAATCGTGCTCGCTTGCAGAGTTGTGTTCTTTGTTCAAGTTTATTTTGGGAAATAATTACTTTAATAATCAAATCGTCAATTACAACTACTACTTTATGTTAATCACCCAGAGGGAGACTGTTTAAGAGCACATTCATTTCTCTTTTGGGTTCAATAAACAGATTCTGTATCAAGTTGAGATTGAGGCTGTTACACAACAATGGTATGCATGGGCTGTTAAACAGACACTTGGTTTGTGAGACTGCACAGTGAACACATATTAAGATTCAAGCGTTTCATGAGAAGGGCATGCTTACGTTCCAATTGTTTTTGCACAATAGATTGAACGTAATCCTCAAATGTCTGTCTTTCAACCACCGAAAGTTTCTCAAGAACACGCGATGAGATCACCAAGCTTCCTTCTAAATCCATTTGATGGTTGCACACCGTCACATCTCTGTCACATCTCCGTTCACGAATGTTCCGATCGGTGAAACAATTGATTATTTATGCACCTTTATCGAAAGTAACGTAATTGACGTAGGCTACCGACAGATGACCTTAAAGAACTGTTATTCTTCTGTACTCACAATGTGCAATTCAAATTCAATGAGGGAATCTATCGCCAGAAGGACGGTGTAGCAATGGGATCCTCTCTAGGGCCCTTGTTTGCCGATGTTTTCATGTCTAAAGTAGAAAACGGTTCATTTAAAACACATATCAAACAATGCGTACTGTACAAACGTTACGTAGACGATATTTTGTGCGTGGTCGATTCGACAACGGAGTGCCAAAATATACTAGATCATTTCAATGCTGCGCATTGAAATTTGAAATTCACGACTGAAAATGAAGCAAACAATCAACTAGCATACTTAGATGTCTGCCTAACTCCCTGTGATGACGGATCCATCAGGCGGTCAGTACACAGGAAGGCGACTTGGAATGGGCAGTACATTCATTTCCGTAGCTTTGTACCACTCAGTATGAAGAAGAATCTCATACTTTGTTTGGTCAATAGAGCTAGAAAAATTTGCACGAAGGACATGCTGGTTGAAGAACTCCAGAATGTGCGGAATATCTTAATCCAGAATGGATATCCGGAGCGTTTGGTGGAATCTATGATACAACGGCAAGAGGCATTTCCCAAGAGGGTAATTGTTGAGAAGGAGTCTGTATACATTTCTTTACCGTTTAAAGGTGACACCTTGGCAGAGATTGCGCATAGAAGGTTATCAAGTGCCATCAAGAAAACGTTCTACGCGGCTGAGCTTCAAACTCGATTCGCATCTAGCCCGCTGGTGTATTTACGGTTGAAGAATAGAGTGCCCGATTCTGCCGCCTCTTTCTGTATTTACTCTTTCACTTGTTCCTGTGGAGCAAAGTATGTTGGCCGCACGACCAGGCATCTGTCCGAGCGCGTCCGTGAGCATCACTATGCGTGGTTGCGAGATGGAGCAATTAAGTCAAGCCAAAGACCCCATTGTACTAAAGGAGCTAAACGTTTATATCAAGTTCCGTACGAAACTGGCGTTGGCCAATACTCGTATTCATTTCCTGGATTTTTGTGTTGATCAAGCAAACTATCCGAAACAGTACTGAATTATTCTGCAACGGAATCGTACACACATTTCTAACGTTGCGCTTGGTCGTCAAGCTCTCCATTGAGAGCGTGATACGTGATACGGTGTGCAACCATCAAATGGATTTAGAAGGAAGCTTGGTGATCTCATCGCGTGTTCTTGAGAAACTTTCGGTGGTTGAAAGACAGACATTTGAGGATTACGTTCAATCTATTGTGCAAAAACAATTGGAACGTAAGCATGCCCTTCTCATGATACGCCTGAATCCATCAAAAAACCGATGAGTGAGTTCCCAACGAATCCAGATAGATTTGTCCACAATTTTTCTGATGTAAATCTAGACAAAACTTTGATGAAAGTATTATCCTTGGGACATATTAAGATATTGTCTATCCAGTTAACAACTCGCAATGTTTGTTCAAACAGGGCATAGTCATAAAAAAAAGAATTTTCCAGAACGACGTAATCCAAACATTCACCATCTAAATTGATTGGGCCATTCAGAAAAGGTGATAACTATCGACCGTGTAGCCCAAGGGTAAGGGTTTGAAGTCCCAGCCCGAATAATCACGGTTCGAGTCCTGCCAGGGACACAAAAAGTACGCACTGCTGACGAGTCCAAAACAGGACGAAACAGCTGTCCAGTGCTCTTTGTTGCTTGCCACAACCATTTCCAGATACAGTATTTAGATGCAATTGGTAGGATAAGTTTTGCAGGCACAATGTCCAAATAATCAACTATTTGAAGCGGGCCATACAATGCCACCATAGATGCTAAAGTCAGTCAAAGATTGCAGGGAATTCAAGTCCTGGTGGTGGGCTTTCAAACCTCGAACTCCAGATTGAGGTAGGGATTGAAAACTACCAACATGGAACGGCCAATACACCCGTTTTCAAAGTTTCGTCCCAATCAAATTTAAAAGAAACCTAGTCCAATGCTTGGCCTACAGAACTCGAATGATTTGCTCTAAGGATCTAGTGGGG
>UZAN01042014.1:12453-26995 GCA_900618425.1 Echinostoma caproni
CCACTGTCCCCATTTTATCCACTGGTCCCGATTAAACTTGACAGACATTGTTGCATTTTCACACATAACCTCTATGGTCCAGCCACGTTTATTTCTACACGAGATATAAATACGCACACATAACTGTTGAGGCCTGAAGACGAAGTTACGAAAACAAGCTTGTTCGCCATACTGTTTTGCTGTTAAAAGTTTCAATCCCCTGCTGGACCGGGAGTGTGTCTGTCTCTCACTGGTAGACCGCAAGCACATTGTCTATTTGACCAAGGCTGAGGAGACTCAATCGGGTCAAAACCATTGAACGGTGCCTGCGACCTTTTTAGCTCGAAATTATTTTGCTCCTGCAGGACGAAACACACTTTATAATAATACCCTTGCTCAATTTTACTTCGATTCTTGTCATATATATATCCATATGGGCAGACACAGTCGACACAATGTTGAATTCCGGCTGATTCTGCTCCGTGGCCTTAGCGACCTTTGTCTCAGCTGTTTCCTATCGTCTGCCGTTTGGTCAGTTTTTAGGCAACCTGTCCCGATCGATTAAAAAGGACAGCTTGGTTATGAGAATGTATTTTTGTAGTAATCACTGACGAAATAAAACAATGACAAATTTAGAAACCAGGAACGAAGACTAAAGCTTCATAAAAGTATACTTACAAACAACCTTCTCTCTCCCACCGTCATCCCTTTGCANGACGAAATAAAACAATGACAAATTTAGAAACCAGGAACGAAGACTAAAGCTTCATAAAAGTATACTTACAAACAACCTCCTCTCTCCCACCGTCATCCCTTTGCATCAGTTCAACGGTGAACCAAGTCGAACACAGCGAGAACAAGGGCCAAAGGTAGCCGATGGAGAAGAACATATATAAACGAACAGATACAAGCAGAACACTGCCACTTTACAAGCATTGATCATGTCACCTCGGTTGGTGATTAAACGTTCGCAAACTAATTGTCAAACTAGGCGAACAAGCGAAATGGAAAACATGAATTTAATCTAGAAACCCCCGGGCAAAGATCAAAAAGACGAGTGCAGGAAAAACGAATATAATCAGTGGCCAAATGGACACAGAAAATATTATAAGACTAGGAAATGTGTGTGTGTATGGTAAGAACGTCTAATGAGGATGCACTGATATCTTACATTTGTTCGATGAAATCTGATTCCTCATTCCTATGGCAGAGGAAGATAAGTTGTTTCCTGGGGTCACGTGATTGAGGGGACCATTACACTAGTGCACGAAATGCCAAATTCGAAATGTATCACCGATACATTTTGTTGATGTTGATGATGTTATCAGTAGTATATAAACACAGCTATTGCATTTCTAACCCATCAGACAGTTCATTTTTCTCTGTTCGATATATTTTTTTACCGGTGCACAGAAAACATGACAAAACCAATTGCTCTGAGCAGTCGAGTTCTTGCACAGGATTGTCCTTAGGGAAGAAGCGCATCCGGAAAAAAAATTGATTGCCATGTAACTGGGTTCAGATTATGTAACCGTGAAAATCTCCCGTAAACATAATTATCCCAAAAGGTGCATTCATGTATTACTTATATCTCACGGTATCTAATTTGTCTAGTTCGTGGAAATCGTCACACAGTTGGGTTCAAACCTCACTTTTCTCGGAGCGAATTGTTTGTATCAAAAACGCAAGGACGACTGGTTACTCGCTCAAGTGAAGCTTGGCATGACTCACATTGAAGATTTTGGTTTGGACTCCGGTAGTGGACAACGGTTTGCTAATTCCATTGCAAAGCTATTGGGACAGTGTGTGGCAAAAGGTTTCGGTGAGTGGTAACAATGTAACCTAATACCGTACTCCAAAATTTGCTGTATTCTTTCAAACAATTCAAGAGTAATCTGGTTTACTTGACTCCATAAGAATGTACTATTTATTGATCATTATAATTGTGTTCGGAGCTTATCCCTTTCTCAACGGTAACAGTGAAAATCGCATGGACTAGTTTCTGTACTTAAATGAACTTACAGATCAATCTGGGGCCTCTGATTTAAACATTGAACCTCATAATGTCTTTGCTCAGTTTCGCTCCTATAAAGACAAAAGAACACAAAACTGCTTAATACAAACTTTGAGTCGTAGTGATGCGGTGTGAATCTCCGTCCAAACATCCGTGATCAATTAAATGGGGCATAAAATAACTTAATGAAACTTTGGTTGACCCCAGTTCTTGGACCGCATATGCCTGCTTCACGCAAGAGACCACCTCAGCATCATAAAATGTTTAGGGCAAATTCGTCTAGTTTTTGCACAATCGGTCTTTGACTGCAAGGAATAATTGTGTTAGTGCAAGGCTTTCAGTGGCTTCCTATGAGGCTCATTGCGGATGCGACCCCGTATACCTATCGTTCCTTGAACGGAATTCCTCGATAGCTTTGGAATCAAGCTTGTAACGTTTCGGAGAGTGGTAACAATGTAACCTAATACCGTACTCCACTCAAGTGAGGATCGACCATCGCCGGCAGGATGTTCAAACTGTTTCATTTTAATGGTTGATCACATGGAACAACTCATATTTGCAAGCCTATGATGGTCTCATCCGAAAACCATTCAGCTGAGGTAGTACTACGTCGTAACCGCCCAACTGTTGCAAAGCAATAAGCCACTAGTAACGCTTTGTGAGCAAGATCAGTGACTCATCAGAGGCAAGCCAAGATGAACTGAGCCATGAACTGCAGAAAACGGCAAGCCAATCGGAGTTCAGTTGATTTACAGTCTTCGGCTCACACAGAGATTTATGAATGCGAAACCTTGATAAACTGTAACTGGATTGGCAACTTCTGAGCATCAATTTTCAGTCCCTCTATTTATATTTTCCACGAACTCCTCATAACGATCTGAATATTATTCTGGAACTCCTTGGTGCAACTTTGAGAGAGATAGAGAAAATTCATTCGGGCCAGAACGCTGTTCCATCTTGTTCACTTCATCCTCGATTGATCCTTTAAACGATTCTCTCACCAACTGATCGACATAATTATACAACTCTTTGGACAGTTTGTGTATTATATGAAGTATAGGAAACTAGTAGTCGCTCTTCTGACTGTTCGTTTTTGCCAAGTAATTCAAACCAAGTCATGGAATTGCCGTATACATCCCAAGAGGTGGATACTTCGCAACCGCATAACCGGTGCGTCAACAATCAAAACAATCCGGAAATGCATCATATAGAGCAAAGACGAATTGAAACGGGCGGCAACATCACAAAACAATTGACGTGTAATGGTGTTTATCATTAGTTAAGATTAGCATTTTGCGCAGATTTTCTGCAAGAACTCTGGCAAGCTACGAAACAACAGAGTGCCTCTAGGCCTCAGTGCGTGCGTTTATAAGTCTATAGGTGGCACGGGTGAATAAACGCACTACCTAATGTAGGATATACGGGATGAGAACAATGCGATGAAGTCTTATTGGAGAATGTTTTACAGAACTTTCGGTGGTGTGCCATCATATGCTGTACCAGATGTTCTTGAGTTAAACACCGAGAGAGAAGCGTGAGGGAGCGGAAAACGAGTTTTAGGTCCTTGAGAAAAAGACCGGGGAATATAACAGAGGACCCGAAAAGCAAGTGGGACAAAACGCAGGCAAAAAACAAAACGTCCTATGAGATGATTTGGAATAAGAAGTGAATCAAGACGTAAAACATGGAAGATAATTCTCCTGAACTTCAGAAAAACATCATTCACATGGTCGGATCAACTTAGGTTACGGTTGAAAATAACAACAAGGTATTCAACACACATTTGTTGATCAATCTGGTCATTAAAGATCGATTAAGGAGTGAGGCAGTATTTGACACTTCATCATTCTTGTGACCTTTCAAAAGTATCTCCTTTTGTCCAATTAAAGAGAATCAATTTATGAAAAGCATCTCCGTTTTTTGGGGGGGCGATGGAGGGGATGAAAAGGGAATTTCATTATTTACCCAAAAATAGATTTACAATTGATCATTCTTACTTAAGTAACATTTTTCATGTTATTCTTTGTGCAGATGTCCAGTACCCGGTTGAATTCACTGATTACCGTGAGTTGTATACATGCATGCGCATAGGTTGAACGTTATTTCCTTTTTTAAAACTTAGTCCGTATTCAACTGGTACTGTTGCGGATAGAATCGTTAGTTAAACTTTTCAAGTGTTCACCGAAGATAATCCGTTCGCCGGGACTTAACCTAGGGGCAAAACCCGCAGTCTCGCTCTAATCTGTAAACGCTTGTGTGCATCCATGCACCAGGAAATAACGTAAACAGCGGTGAGCTTTCCTAGATACAGCTAATCAAACCCCAGTACCATACATCATTGGCGTTGAGCAAAAATAACGATTATAGAACAACAGACCGGTTCCATGACAGTCGACGGCTAAAACTACGATAGTTTATTATGCAATCAAGTTTTGCTTTAAGTGCACATAAACATACGCGCCGGAAACCAAGCTTGTAGTGGGATCTGGTAACACCCGGGGTAAATCTATCTAACGGTTTGAAAAATTCTAGTCACTGATGTTATCTGCACAGTAGTGAAACTGAGATTCCCACTTAGAACTTCTCAGAATCTGACTATGCTTTGCCTGCAACTGTAAACTACCATTTGTTGACCTCTAGCTTTTCTGGCCCTGTTAATATTTTTTTATGATCGGTTACTTTTAAGCTTTTCGTAATGATTGAAGTACGTACAGATCCCAGATTACGAATAACGTATTAGGAATCACGGAGTTTACGTAAAACACTAAATCATACCGGCTGGCACTTGCACGACGGCTATCCACGTAACCACGTAACCAAAACGCAAGGTAAAGGACACAGAAGTAGCAATTCGTTTATTGGAAGAAATCAAGAGGGCTTAACTACATGCACAATGGAAGTTCATTGGTTATCTAGGTATCCACCAATCGCGTGCTCATATTTTTCATGGTCGTACAGATTCTGTCTGGGCCGCACGGCCCCTGATTGGTAGGCACAACCAACTTGTGGTTCGCTGTCCAGAAGCTGTAATAGGTAGGCACTTTTCTGCTAGCATCTGGAACGCTTGACCCATCACAGTTGCCCAGAAACTGTAACTTGTCGCCCCGAGTATTTAGTCATCCCGTAAGCTAGGGTCACCACATTTCTTGGGAGGTTATCAGTTTTGTCTAGTGTTTGGTGCATGCACTTCATTGACCCGATCAGAGTCAATTTTGTCCGCAGTCAGCTGTCTTGCCTCGAATCTGATTTAATGTATTTGCATGTTTATTAAAAGCGTTGTATTTAAAAACACGTCTGTTGGGACACTCAACACTTTTCAGATTGCGTAGTGAGAAAAGGGTTCGATGTCAGGGATAATCATACCTATGACCGAATGGTGTTTGCAGTCAAAACTGATGACGCCACCATGCTATGAACTAAACAGCTGGTTGAGTGCACATTTTCCGATTCTAGCAAACATAAGAGGGCTGAGTAACAAGTTTCCGGATGCACAAAACGTTTTTTCTACAAAAATAAGCATTACATTTTCTCAAAGTATTAGCACCATCATCGTTCATGCACGCCATGCGGTCAAACCGCTTGGTGAAATAACTCGACTGTGCCTAAGCAGGTACCCCTTCGACCAGTTGAATGAAGGCCTCCACTGCAGTTTTCAGTGACTTATGTCAAATTCCACGCATCATGCGATCGACATTTGGAAAGATAAAGGAGTCAAACTGAGCCGGCTTTGTCTCATAGTGGGTAACCAACCTCTTGGATGCGCTCTCTAGACACAAAATCGCAGATGACATGTGACCTGTGTGCAGGTGCTTAACCGGAAACGTTTTGGTCAGCCCTCGTATCAAGGATAATCTGAACCAGATGTAGAATACTGCTTGCCGTCAAAATCAATGACTTCGTCATTCTATTAACTAAAAAGGCAGGTTGAGTAGACTTTTTCGGAACTCATCAAGCATAAGTATTTAAACTTCATCATAATCGATCGATCGTGAGTAGTTAATAACCGAACACAGGCAGTTTTGAAAAGGCAACAAACAATAGGTCCGTAGTAAATGAGCAATAACTAAAACGTTTCGCCATAAATGCAGATTTTTAGCAAATAGCGATATTTTCTATCCAGGTAACCGAAATAGCTGTGGAGGGAGTAATTGATCGAATAGGTTGAGTTCGACGCCTTATTTATGTTCATTTTGATGAACGACTAAGATCCGCTGAGAAATCGGACAGACAAAGGGCACGTGTTCAGAAGTAGTGTATCGTGACTATAGATGATGACTAAAGGACTGTTTGTAGAGGTCAAAATTTGTGGATTACTGGACATCTCGGGAAACGTGAAACATTCTTTAGATGCTATGCTTGAACAATGTGTAAACGGTGTATTACTGTATACAGGAGCGTCAGAAATTCGCGTGCACCAAATGGTCCATCTCAAGGAAGCAGATAATTAGTAGTCAAAAATTACATGGACTTACCTCCCGTGTACATACGCACTCAGTATCCTTCCAATCCGGGTACCCATGGGTTGATTGTAACGAAGATAGCATTTAGACAGATGTTCTAGGGATAGTCCAGTTGGTGCGGTTGACTGTAGTAGTCGAAGCAGATACGAATTGCGCATCACGAATTACGGTCGAAACCGAAGCACAGAGTCACACTAGCAATCGTGTGCTGGAATTTCCCGTCACCGAGATGCAGGAGAAAAAAGGGTTCGTTCACAGAAAAAATAGTGGAAATAAACAATATGCAAATAGAAATATCATTGGCCAAACGAATATCGGTCAATCACAGTTCTTGTTCTTCAAGTTCCACGGTTTCTGTTTGATCTGTTTGGCTGTTGATTGGTCGATGTTGCTGGGCCATGGCTCAGTGTCCAGAAACTGGAACGAATAGGCGCTTAGTCGGGATCATCTGAGAGACTTAAATTATCACATTGAAACAGTCAATCAATATTGCACCAGAGCTTGGTTCCATCTATAGTGAATTCTACGCTGATCATCAGTAATTTATAACTAATACTTGTCTGCAGCGGGACTAGTGATAATTCAAATTAGGCTGCTCGGGAATCTTACTGTTTTTGTGTACGACAATTCCTGATACATTTGTATAGTATTATCTCGCATACTTGTCTGAGTCCATACTGTGTGTCAAGTACCAATCTTTGAAACTAAGAAAAGCGTTCGCGATTTGCCAGTTGACAAAACACTATCAGGATGACCTGCGGAATCGCCTTATTGATTATGGCCATTTTATCAGGGTGAACGTCGGAAGTTCATTCTTTGTCCACCCGGAAGTTGGTTTTTTCCTTGCTTCTCAGGGTATTTGTGAAAAGACTTTCAGTGTTTACCGGTTATCAAATAAAATGAATCTGTTGGATTGACAGTTTTGAGAACAGAGTCTTTTTCTTGCTGCATATTATAATTAGAATTCAATATAGATGCCCCGATTCTGAGAGATTGCGTACCGGAACGTTGGAACTCAGTATTTCTGATTCGTGAGTCGAAAAGATTCACCAGGCGAAAAATTCAAGTTGAAAAGCAGGTGAGTGAATCAAATCAGTGCTCAATGTGAAGTTCACACACGATTGAATAACATAATCAGTACGGTTTTTTCATTTTTCCTTTTACTTCTCTGTGTTTCATCTATAAAAGTTTATATCCAGGATGAAGGCTATATCCACTTTGAGACCATCAAGCAAAAATTAGATTCAGTTCTGTTCGCATGATCCTGCAGCTCAGTGGATGCAGCGCTGTACAACACACTTCGTGGAAGTTATCGTTTTTTCATTATGCAAAAAACGGGAATATATATCTGTATATACTCGTCACAATAACCACATTTGCAGCACCGGTTTAGATGCGAAAGAGCGCAACAAACGAGACTTAACCGTCCTTATAGAACATTTTACAATAAGCAGTATGTAAATGACTAGAGCAAATTTCACGGTAGTCTTTTGTCTTTTTCATTCATTTGCTTGTACCCAGAGATGTGAATATTCGTCACAAAAACCTTATTTGCAAAATCGGGTAGATTTGTTTTGACATTAGGTCATTGTAACAAAAATACTTTTCCTGGGTACACGTGCCTGACCACCGGCACGAACCGCAAAAACCATTCGTTTGCTTCCAAGAAATTTCGCCCGGCCATTCGTATATTACCTTTTGTAATATATATATATATATATATTCTCGTTTCAAAGTTGGGTAAAGAGGTGGTTAGTCCATACGGTATCTATGTAAGTTTAGAATACGTACGTTTCATTAAGTACGCATAGTGGGCAACCCTTGCTTACGTCAAAACTTTAGGCCAAAAAGCCGCTTCACTCTTTCTCTATTTTAGCCCTATTTATTGGTTTGCTAATGTTAGACAATTTATAAAGATAGGATGATTTGACATTTCTATCACAGGGTCAAGAAATACAAAACTGCCAGGATAAAATAGGGGAATACAAGCCCTAGAGCCAGTGCAATAACGCCACATCTTGTGGCCCCAAGATGCCAGGTGGATGGGACAATATTCAATGGTGTCCACCAGGTGCTACAAAACCCATCATCTTGCAACAGTAGAGGTGGCAGTAATAAACTTACGGCAATCAAATTTTTTTGTTCACGAAACGATTTTTGAAACCTATACTAGTGCTGGTCTGACACCGGACGTCAAGTCTATTAAGACCCTATTCACGACCGTTTGATGTGAATGGAAAGCTGTGACCTGATTCATTTTAAGTAACCCGCCCCCCCCCCACCACCCTGCTTGATTCTATTGGATTCGCCGTCCGTTTTCTTTCTTAAATACCAATAAACAACATCTCTGCATCAACCCTTAACCACAATTTATCATAGTCATATCGACCTGTCAGTAGGAAAGTGTTGAAACATGAATACGTATTATAAAGTAGCACAAAATCACCCTCGATTGTGTAAAATCCATGTTTTGATTCATTTCTGCTAGATCAATCGCGCGCTAAGCAGCGTGAAACTTCGTCGATACATGAAAAGCTTCACGGTGGTGATGTTCTATCCACTGCGAGGTAGTACACGAGTTTCAGTTCGATTGGTGATGATGAAGCAACCGATCGATGCATCACTGTCCGCGGATTCGTTAACCGAATTGATTCGCTCAAAATTGACTCCAACCGTACAATGCCCGTTTTCTGTTGCGGACCCGGTGAAAGTGACCAGTGAGTTTACATGTTCCCATATTCATTCGTGTTTTACCTTATCTACTCTTGCTAGTCTTTAGTTGAACTTTGCAGAGAAATAATGTGTCTGAAACTGCTGCAGGAAATAGACACTGAATACAATCAACAGAATTATACATTGTGATGTAATCAAATTCCCTTTTGTTAAATACCTAGTCATCCCACCTTAGTCATCCGTGATATTATCAGTGGTATAGTTTCTATTCCTGTTCTCACCGGTGATTAAAACACTGGATGGTGAAATCTAAACGTGCATGTAGCGAAAATGTATATTCACTTGATGGGGTTCAAGAAACACGAAATGAGTTAGTATGGGAATTAGATTGAGATAGGTTTTCACATCGGAACCTCAACGCGAATTTCATTGAGTACATGTCCGTTTCCGGGTGACCTCTGGGTTCTCATTCAATTCATCTTATTTCGCAATAGGTGTGTAATAGTCTAACTAGACACATATAATGAATTACGAATCACGAATCACGGATACAGCTAAAATGCTGAATCACAATAGCACTTCCAAACTGGTATCTCCGATCACCGAGACGTAAGAAAAAGACAACAGAAGTAGTACATCAATCATTGAAAGAAATCAAGGTGATTAAATAACATGTACAAACGAATGTTATTGGTTATACAGGTATCCAACAATCGTCTGCTTGTCTTCTTCATGTCAGATAGCTTCCATCTGTCATATTGGGAGTAGTGGTATATAGGTAATGATTTGTGCTAGAATCTAACAGACATGGTCTCCATAAAACTCTGAATCGCTCTGTAAAATGTTAGCTTGCTATCGTTGCATTGAAACCTAGTAGATTATTACAATTATTTTCTTGTGGTATTAGAAGCCGAATAGGGAGAATTTCGTAGCGATACTTTTTACTCCACTATACTGATAATATACAAAAGTGTTATTGTATTTCCGAAAATCGAGATATTTCGAATTTTGGAGAATATATTGTTTAATAAAAAACTGAAAGGTATTTATTTTCCTTTGTTAAAGTCACTAACCCACTTGCTAGATTTGGTAATCGCGTGATTTGGGATTCGTTTTCAACATCGATTGGTTTGACTTCGTCCCGCGATTTTTGTTCAAAATAAACAACCCGATTAGGACTTGAGTAAAAACCACTTACATAAAACACATCACATAGTGCATCGATTTTTCGATACACACTATGAAAAGCAACTTTAATTGAATTTCAAACTACTTTCCTAAAATACAGGATTTAATTTAAAAATGTCTTTCTAAATAGTGATACAGCTAATTCCACGTGGGTATTTCAAATATCAAGTCCGTATCATCAGACAATACTCGTCTGTGATCAGAGCATTTTTATTCAAAATATACGGCTGGCTACAAATTTGCTGAAAAAGTTTTTGTGTCTCGTTTAGGTAAGTAAATTGGCACACAGTCAATTAAACAGTCTGTTCATTGTAGAGAACACATATCTAGCCGGTCCGTAGGCCAGGTGAGCAAGCAGAAAGGGGAACAAGTAGGAAGGCAGACAGGACAACAAGTGGTTCACACGTCAAAACCTCCGCTTGCGGTCAAGCACTGCATTATATATACATATATATACATATATATGTATATATATATATATCACATACGTCTGACGCCAGAATGTGTCAAACAAATCACGGTACAATAGTCTTTATAACATGTTTGCATGTGGACTGAACACTGCCAGGTTTCCCAGGCCAAGTCAAGCCAATTACACTGAGGAATCCACAACATCAATGTCAAACAAGACCATATGCATAGGTGATACTCAACCGTGGCAAGTGCCCTAGAGGGAACCAATCGAAACACGGCATGCAGGTGTGTACCCATGTGTCAGGATTAACCAGTCATGGGCACGGATCGATGAGACAGATAACACCAGAACAAACGGCAGCGTGGCGGAGCAAACATGCTAATGGTGCCTGCGTACGGGCAAACGGCGTTCAGAACAGTCGTAGGCACGAATCGATGGAAGGATGGAATTAACAACACACTTAAAGAAAATGCATTCAATTAATGGCATAACATTTCCTGTAACCCTCAAATTGTGCTACATTCTGTCATAGTTACCATTGCAAGTTTGAGCTCACTTGCCATTGGTCGCTGCTGCCTATTTTGGCTACTCACAAATGTGTATACACAAATTAGTCACAAACTTGAATCCGAGATGAATATCATTGCATACAACAAAGACAAGGAGAACTTTTATTTAAAGTTAACCCACCGTTCGTCTAAAATTATTCACTAAATTACAATCACAATGTGTTCAAATAGTTGTTTGACAGATTTGAAGTTTCTATGTCGATTGTGAAATGTTCAGTAGCCTCGGTGGGATTCAAACCCACGCATGGACACCGCCTACGCTTTGTACGCGCATGCTCTACCAGCTGAGCTACGAGGCCACACCGATAGCACTGATCTTTTTCACATGCGAATTTACCCATCCAACTTACAGAGGCATGTGGCATCCACCAATTAGCATGTAAGCTGACTGCCTCGACAGGTTTTCCTCAGAATTCGAATCCCACCGAGGCTACTGAACTTTTCACAATCGACATAGAAATCACAATGTGGTTGTATAAACTTTATTCCGCTCCGAATCTGACTGTTTCTCTAAGTCAGCGACAGATTGGAACTTTTGAGTGACTGGACGATGTAGGTTCGCATTAGCTTGATTTGCTCTGAAAGTCCTCGTGATTTTCGCATCCTTCCTTCATCTTGCATTCGATTCTCTGTTTGTTGAGAATTTAATAGAAATTTAAATATGATAAGTTATTGGAAGTCGACCGTGTGTACCCAGGTTCCGAGTTTCCACTTCCAATTCTGACATTTAGAGTTAACGTTTTTTTTCCCTGAGAACACGAGAATAGTACACACCGTTGACTGGTTTTGACCAGAACCACACAACAAACAAGTCCTCTTTGTTAGTTATCACAATATATTTTATTGTAAATGAAATCACTTTCTGGTTCTCAGTATGATAGCATTCAAACAGTGCTAACTAACCATTTCGTTAAAACACAGCATGCTTATAATTCAGTTAAGTGATACTGTTCTATGTGATCTCATACTACTGATTTCTTTCACCATTCAACGAAACTAATCGATACCTCGTAAATTCTCACATTTTCGTTTGAAGTCACACACGGCAGTTGGCGTGTTCCATCTGGAATTGGTGAGTTCTCTGTTTGGTCGGCAGACAGTTGTACCTAATTGTGTCCCAGTTTTCAATGATGCAACAACTCATTTTGGCGTACCGTCACATTAAAAACCCAAATTGTGACAATAATGATAAAGCTGACTAATTACTACTATCAACTCAGGCAGGTTTTATATTGTCCATACTAATTCTCAGACCGTGAGATGGACGCATATATATATATATATATATTGTATTTTGATTGTGAGTTTTACTCACTGATATAATTGTTTGACTCTCCACATGCCAAAGTATCTCATATGTGATGATAATTTGCGACCAGAAGGCACGGGACATCTGTGTCGTCCCCAACGGAACAGTCCAGAAGAGCCGTGAATCAGGTCCTTGGCAGGGACGTATCTCAACAAGGATGTCACAGTAATTAATTCAGCGTTTTTTTCGGTATTCGCATGATTTCTGTGTCTGCTCAGCTTTCTCCGGGCACAGCTTGATCTATTCAGTTCCACTCAAATAATCTAGCAAACGACTTATAAATTGTGGCATCTGGATTTGAGGACATTGTTAAATCTCAACATTGGTGGTGATAGCCAAGTGGTTATGTCACCAACTTGTGACCTGTGAGTCCCGGGTTAGAATCGCTCCACCGTCGACCGTTTTCCCAGGCAGCCTTTGTATGGCCACGGCCCCATTCCTGAATGTTGACTATACATTAGAATATCCAATAAATAAAAGATGAAGTAAAAAAAAACATTTATTTTACTATTTTTATCGTTTTTGGCAAAATGGTGAGAACGTCACTTAACTTGACATTATAATACGAACCAGTCAAGATGAGATAATTCCTTTCCTACCTTGTAATTTGCTATTTCACTGTGGTTTATCCGAATAATAATGAGGTTGACATGTATTTCAAAAATAAATGTCTGAAACCTCGCCAAATTTCAGCAACTTTGTGTTTGCTGTATTGCACATATATTGCACTTGAAATACTTCGGTTAGATAACAGAAGGATAGGTATTTGTGGCTCTGCAATCGATCAAAACCAACTAGTCTCCTTGACCGGATGGTGTCCACCCGTTAGTGGTCAAACAGCTCGTCGAGGCATTGACACTCCCTGTCACACGCCTGTGACGGAGGGACGGAGGGAAGACTGCCTCAGGAGTGGAAGAAGACGGTCATAGTCTCATTGTATGAAGGTGAACCGAAAGAGTATCCCTGCAATTACCAACCGGTCAGCCTGACCTTTATGCTGGGCAAAATATTGGAGTGTCTGCTAGCCAAACGGATCCATCAGCATTTGGCAGCCAACGGTCTTTTATGCGAACAATAACACGGATTCCACAAGCGCAAATCTTACTAGTCAAATCTGCTGTTGGCATGGGAACATTGGTCGCAGAATAAGACAATGGGGCGCCCTACGAACGTCGTCTATTTTGATTTCAGCAAAGCCTTCGACAAAGTGCCACATGATCGTTTACTGTTTAAATGATGACCCTAGGTATCGGGGATTCATTGGTTCGTTGGATAGCAGTATTCCTGGGAGGATGCACATTGTGTCGGAGTTTCTCAGATAACATCACGTTGGTATGAGGCTTCTAGTGGTACTACACAAGGCTCAGTTTTAGACCCTTTACTTTTCCTGGCCTATATCAACAACCTTCTGACTTCCCTACGATCCCAGTGCCTAATCTATGCCGATGATCTCAAGCTGTGGCGGGCGATGACCTCGGATGACGAAGTACGGGCTCTACAGGAAGACTTGATAGCCCTGGAGCGCTGGCCCGCGAGATAGTCTCTGCCAATTAATATATCAAAGTGTGTGCATATACGGGTGGGTCCAGCAGAGGGCACCGTGGAGTACACCATAATCGGCAACCCTCTTCGTTCATCCACTTGCGAAAAGGATTTGGAGGTAATTGTGGCTTCCAACCTAAAGACCAGTAGCCACGTCGACAGGGTACTTGCGTCAAACTGGCGAATACTGGGAACCATACGGCAGTCTTTTGATGGACTTTCCATGAGTGCAATTAAAGTTTTGTACGCCTCACGTGTGCGCCCGTGATTCGAATTCGGCGGCCCTGCGTCGTTTCCATGCACAAAAGCAGAAGCACAGAAGCTGGAACGAGTACCGCGCATTGCCACACGCCTCGTTTCCGGGCTGCGTGGGATTAACTAATAAGGACGCCT
>UZAN01042014.1:27505-37737 GCA_900618425.1 Echinostoma caproni
AGATTGTTTCCATTAGCTTACAGGCGAATGAGAATCCATTTAATCTACGCGAGACGCATCATCTGCGGAGACCTGGGCTGTGGACTGCAGGTGATGCTTCCGCTTCGACAGCACAAACGAGGAGACACGCACTGACTCTGGCGAAATAGCACACGGTAGGATTACCGCTGGTTTACCTTCTATCCCGGCGGGGACCAATATGTGGAATATGCTACTGAAAGACTTGGCGGAGGAGAACAATGCTCAAACGTTCAAGCGTCTACTAGATGACTTTCTATGGAGGTGGTGGCAGGACACGCACATCTAAGTCATGCCACCGAGCTTCGGTGAGGAGACTCATACGGGACTATGCCCACTGTCTCTAAAAGAAGAAGAAGATTTGGGGTGAAACAAATCCAACGGTAATCAAAATAACCCCTGAAAAAAGGTAGGAAAAACCGGACGAGAGCTGAGCAAAACATGTCTGTATGGACAAAATATTTTATTTGTTATACCAAAATAAGCATAACATTTTCTTAAAGTATTCCCTACCAGCGCCCAAATCATTTGGTAAAACAACTCGACCATGCCGAAGTGGGTAACCCTTTGACCAGTTCAATGAACTCCTGAACTGCAGCTGTTAGTTATTCTGAGCCGATTGTTGCTTAGTTTCTCGGTCGAATGTGTACACACAGGTCTCATCACCACCGATAATCTTCTAAACTCCATTCGCCATCAAACCCGACAAGCATGGTGTGACACCAATTCATCCGAACTGCTCTCTGTTCCTCACTGAGCTGATAAAGTACTCACCGTGCACTCGTACTCGGCTGTTGATAAATTTGAGTTGCAATCACTGAACAGTATTCACAATAGTAGATTACATTCACTTTTTCCCTGCCCGGTGGTCTGCCCTTGGTACTTTGTACACTGCATAATCTGAAACATTTTTGCTCAGCCCTAGCACTAGTCAAAAAGTGAATCGTCGCGAACGAGGTTGTTCGCTGCTGTATGATTTTCTTACAACTTCACACTCTTTACCACCTTTATTGTTTTCTGAAAAATGCTGTCAGCCTTTAACCTATGTTGCATACTCGTTCCCATTGATCAACCAAACAGCTCACCTATAGACTTTCACCAGAACGAAAAGATGCAGGCGATTGCTTGCATAAACCAAAACAGAACAAACTAAAAAAGTGATCAATGTGTAACAATCAAAACCATAAAACAAATGTGATTTATCGTTTTACTAGTCCAAAACGGATATTGACGCGTCGTAGCAACTTACGTTTATTCAGCGCACCTCCAAAAATCCACAAATGGAATCTCGGCCCTCTAACACCTCTCTCTAGTCATCATTCCCAAAAATGTCACTTCATTGGAGCAATTGGGACATAACTTATTCACATTTAATTGTCAGTTACCTGTAAGCAAGGATAATTGATACTGACGGATGAGAATTCACCATTCTTCGCACACATTCCTCACCTCCTCTAGTCAACCATGCACTCAAAATCACTCGACTTGAGTTTCGCTCTTACTAGAGCTCATCCCGTACGGGACGACGAATATGCACTAATGACGAGCTCTATGGATAGAGCGAACCACGAGTCTAGTGCTTCCAAGTGTATGGTTAACAGGAAGAGCTGAGAAATGTACGCGAATGTGAAGTCTAAAGGATAGCCAGTTCCAGCCAATCAACGTAACCTATTCTTATTCTACCTGTTCACCGCTCTAGGCACTTTGTTTGCAAACATTTTACCACCAGCCGAAGTGAGCTTGTCAGAGACTGGAAAATGATTCAGTTAACTTGACGTTCAATTTACGTTGTTAACATGTTCAATGGAACCAGCTAGTCACTGGATTACTCTGGCACATCCATCCATCGTAGGTCTTTGTTTACCACTTGGGATAGTCACTGCAAACTCGCTTGGTGACTACTGATCCGTGCCGTGAAACTGGATGTTTCACCTGANTCACCTGATGAATCAAGCATGTCTGCCTTCAGCTCCACAATTCCCTTAGTTATATGGAAAAACTTCTCAACCCGCAAGTGAATGAATAATTGAAAATATCTCAGTAAACTGAAGAAGTCAATTTCATTGTAAAACTTTTTCAGCGCAAAAACGGAAAACCAAACGAGGTAGCCCAAGGGAGAGGATAGGTGTCACACTTCGAAGCCAACTGGAAATAGGATTTATTTGTGACTTACAAAAACTGGCCCGTTTTCTTGTAGTTTCAGTCGAAATAAAGTGCGTCCTCATGTGACTTGTCTAAATGCCCTAACGCATCATTCGAGATTCTACCTGATTCTAATTTCAACAGGGTAGTTGGTACAGTGGTAACACAATTCCTATCTGGTAATCGTGTAACGAGTATGCATGCACCAGGATACAGCTGCAGGTAGCCAATCAAGAAACCAGTCAATACTTTGGTCTCACGTGGCATCAATCAGCTTAGCCAAATGAGCCATATCGTTGTGGATTAGATATTGACGAATTGACCAAGGATTTCTGGATACTTGTGATATTTATTTGCATGATTTTTCGAGTAGAATTCACTGTTTCTACAGCTCGTCTTGATTCTACCTGACTTTGCGCTATTCATTGGTTTTTCATCTAGAATCGGAGTTCGCACTATTCGATTCCGATTTCTATTCGGAATATTACAGATGCTCGTTACCATTTTGTCTCATTACTTCATGAAGTTGCAACATAGATGGGTATGAATGCCCGTCCAGCTCCATTATAGTGCTTCTGGAATTTATTGCTAGCTAGAAGACCTAAAGGTTGTGTGTGAGAGTGACATCGAAAGGGCAGTCAGTTAAAATTCGTTTATAGTCTGACGATCCAAAAGGTCTAAAGAAAAGCTCCCGTCGCAGACAATCCATAATCGATTTGGTGATACCCGGTTTTGAGTAAATACATAATCTAACCGATTCAACAGGATTAAATTAGGTGAAAGGTATTTTATTATGATACATTAAGTTTTGATTATCAGTTCAGTTCAGTTTGTGCAACCATTTACCATGCACCTTCATGCGGCGGTTTTAGTTGCTGTCTTTTGGCTGCTTTTTGGATTAAGAATAGGCGAAAGACACGAAGTCGAACAGAAACTGGAGAATTTCATTGGTCTGGGGTTGCAACGAAATTGAGAGGCACGAACGTCACTGTTTACGACACTCAGCCATATCACTCAGTGTCTCTAGCCTTGGTTACGATCATCTCGAGGTCCCCATCCAGGGAGCCCAACGGGACCTAAGTGACCCAGTGCCCTGATTAGGGTTTTTATACCCTCGTGCCAGGTCTTAGGTTGACCACCCTTGGTTTTATTCCACCCACTACCTGCATCGGCAAACATCGCTTGCCGTTACAACCAATTTGCTGGCATGCGTAATCCATGCCCCAACCAACGTAATCTATGCAGATCGACCGCTTTCTGTAGTGGGCGACCGCGATTGTCCAAAACCCTGCGCTGAACCTCAGCATTGCTCGTCCGGCTGTCCCACCAGATTCGTGCAATGCTGCATAGAGAGCGGTGTTCAAACCGATAGTTCATTTTCATCCTGTTTTCCTAATGGCTAAGCTTCTGTGCCGTAAAGCAGGCCTGGCCGAACTGCTGCGGCATACACTTGATCCTTCACAGACAACCGGATATTGCGACGGCGCCTCGAATGTCTCCAGTTAGCAAATGCCAACCGAGCTTTCCGAAGTTTTGAAGTGGCTTTTGTTTGTCCTGATCGTGTCAATTCACGGTCGCACGTGAATACGTGTTTGGGGCATGTGAACAATGATGAACAGACGGATTTTTTGTTTTTATGTAGAAAATAATACTATTGTTCAATTTGTTATTTTGACGATTGAAGTCTTACGTTGAAACCGTGAAAAGTTCAGTAGCATTGATGGGATTCTAACCCATGCACGGACACCGCCTACACTTTTGTAGTACGCACGCTCTGCCAGCTGATCTGCGAGGCCACACCGATAGTACCGATCTTTTCACATTCAAAACACCCATTCAACTTACAGAGGTATATGACATCCACCAGTTAGCATGTAATCTGACTGTCACGACAAGTTTTCCTCAGAATTGATCGGAGACGAGGGAATGCACTTTTAAGGCTAGGTTACTTGTTCAAGGTGTTGTGCCTGATCGAAATTGAAAAATGTTTCTCTTATTCCCTGTCTCTTTTACGCTCTGGGACACTATTCATCTTGGTAGACAGTCCATCACCGCAAGTTTATACAAGTAAGTTTTTGATAAAAATAACTTTTCGTTGTATATATTCTTGTCGGTTTGTGAGCTCTCCCCCCCCGCCACTCAAACCAACCTCCCGAAATCGCATTTCAGTAAATAGCTGATTTCAGTCAGAGTTGAATAATTACAACTGGTTCATTTTTTAAGGGTCTCAACCGTACAAAGTAGTAAATCTATTATCATTTCATTATACAAATCATAAATATTAAATAGTTCAAATTATAGACGTCGAATGTTTTTTGGCAATTGGTCTATGGATTAGCTTCATTGACTCAGTAATTGTTGTGTTTCAGTTTAGCAAGTAAATAACCCCACGGTTAACGTTTTCCCCCCAGTCTACATCTTTTCTCCTTAAGCTTTAGCCAAAACGCGCAATAACTTCAGTCACGTCGCAGTAGGCGAGTCAGATCGAAAAGTAGCGGAATATTCGGAAGTCAGCGGATGTTGAAAAAAATTATCTTCTACAAATGCGGATGTTGTAAAGCTTGTTTTAGAATATGCTGTGGGTATTGCACACTACACCTCATGTTGAGTGGGGAAGATGTAACTGACGTGCTCGTGTTTTCACATCATTTGACACATCTCGTACAGCTTCGGTGTTTCGGTAAAGCACGCGATTTTTTTGAGTAAAACGTTCAAGTGTGACACAAAAAGTACGTTGCTTTGCATTCAAAAGCCCTGTAACAAATCAAAAAGCTACACCACAAAACATTAAATGCTGACAGTTCCATATATCCACTTAAAGTGAACTCCGCTCTTTATATGTGGATACATTAACATGCCGAGGATTATAAAAAAGGTACATTTCCGTTAATTCACCTTTTCCTATCAAGCTTAAAACGAAAACCGTAGTTTTTTAGCCTCGATAGTAGTAATTATGTCAAATGTTTCAGTCTTAATAAACTGATGATACTGATACTGATGGGGGTGAACTTTTGTGAACGGTATTTATTAGCCTCGGCATCTTTGTGCATTCACCTCTCATGAACAGAGTTCACTTGTGAATGGAAATCAATTTACCGATTGTGTTACAAATTGCATATTATACGGAAACGCCGAAGCCTTAAGAGATGTGTCAAATGGTTTGATGATATGGGAGCATCGGTTAAACCTTCGCCGGTCAACATGTGATGCAGCGTGCGACCCCCACACCTTATTTCTTAATCAAGCTTCGCAACATCAATATTTAAAGAAAATTATTTTTTCAACATCCGTTGACTTCAGAATATTCCGCTACTTTTTATCTGACTTGTGTACTGCGGTGTGACTAAGGTTTGTGTGTCGAGGCTAAAGGACTACGGGTCGCGTGGGTAAAGCATTTCGGGTTTTGACTAAAGGATTACAGGTCGAGGCTAATGGACTACATATTTTGGCTAAACCTTTATGGGAAAAGGTGTATTCGCTTCTTTTTAATGACTACCGTCGCCCCTAAGGCGCATCTAGCTCATCTCTGGACCAACGAGCATGTAATGACATCAGTAAACGAGCACTTGGTAGAACCGAATGAATAAGCCAGCGTAGGCGTTACACGAAACCGGGGTGCTGTCAAGCCGATGAGTCAACGTATCAGTCAGCGCGGACAGACCGGTAGCGACATTTGATTGGTTGATGAAAAACACTTCTATGATACAGTATGTCCGCGTGACTTGTGTGCATGTGTGATAGCAGGCAGCATCGGCCAATCGATCAATAATGTAATAAACATATACGATCAAAGTTTCAGGTAGATCCATGTGAGTAATGGAGGATTTGATTCAATTTCAAAGTGGAAATTTATCGTGTATATGGCAAAAAAAGCGCGAACTGAAAACCTAGGAAACACTGGACAGCTGTTTTGAACTGGTTGGGTTTCATCAGCAGTGCGAATCCATCGACCCAACTGGGGGTCGAACTCTGGACCTCATGGGCAGAACGCAAGCATGGTGCCCATTCGGTCACCGGGCAGCTGGTCGTACAGTTTTTCATTTTCCATTTACACAGTGCAACTCAACCCATCTTTGCGAGCTTGTTTCAATTCACATAACCTTGAGTGTCGTGATAAAATTTGTAGTAGTTCACATGTTACATGGGTTGAAAAATATTTTATGCGAAGCATCATGGAAATTCATTCTTTCTAATGATTGATTCCTGGTTAGTGAGAGTGTTTATTAAGCTGAGCAGACGTATTGTAAATTGCTTATTTCTTTTCATTCAATGCACCGTAAGTAAATAAATCAATGAAAATATTCTAAGTTAAATAACTTGATAAACTATTTGGCCACAGAGTACTCACACATTGTTCCTAATACTGAAACAACTAAAATATAGTCAAAAAACATTAGAGTTGACCTGCGAACGTTCACCATGAGATGTGTGGCCCGTTGAATGAGCCTCTTGTGGTGTCACCATACACAAACCAAATGAAACATTCAAACGTTTTTGGCACATGAATGAAGCCGAGAGGCACATAAATCCGATAACTCAGTTCTTCACTAGTGCAAGTGCTTAGGTGTGAACAGAAGCCCAATTTGTGGCATATTCAACGGAATTTCTCCATTAAGACATGAACCAAGAGGGAGAAAGCCTATCACATCAAAGAAAGGCAATGATTGAAATTAATTTCAGCTGAAAAAAGTTGCATACAACCAATTATTAGAAATAGGCAGGCAGATTAGCCATTTTTCCTCACTCTACTGTTTGAAAAATGATGGCTCAAGTTGCAATGCAGCTGAGGCCACCTGAGCAGAGCACACATTAGTTTTACCAGCAAATTGAATGCGAGTCGCCCGTCTATTTCGCAATAGGTTTATCTCACTGATGGCCAATTCAGCAGGTAGAGAAAACTGACTTAGTTTTCCAATGAATTTTGTTTTATCTGTAAAATGAAATAAATATCTATCTCGTCTAACGATTTGGAAGGGAAGTAAATACTGAGCACCTTGTTGTTGGTCTCCAGCGCATACCGATCTGGATATCATAACTTTTTGCACTGATAAGGGAGGTTTCGATCACTGCTACTCTCAAAATGCATCCACGGAAGTCATATTTTTCACACTTGAAGGATATTATATCTCCCCGTTTCAGATTAGTAGAAGAAAAGGGTTAGACCTCATCAAGTATTATTTTTCCTTATTTATGCATTAAGATTAATTTAAGATTAATGTCGAATTCATTTAACTATCATCCAGAAGTTGGGATTGGAACGTTATCGAAATCTTTTTCCTGTGTTCAAAACAGGAGTAAGTTAGCTGCCTCGACAGTGGTCGTCATTGGTTAGGGTGCGATATGTATCAGAGGAAACTGACCAATTCTTTTGTACAGTCAACTTGGTGAACTACATGCAAAAAGGATCGCCTCCAGTGCTACAAAGTGAACAAGGGCAAATGGAACGTGGACGAGATGAAATTTTCATACCTGTATGAAGTCCATGAGTCATTTTGATAAACAAATTCTGTGGGTTTCTTACCAGGGCTTTGTTATTTTACAACTGATGCTCCAGCAAATGTCGCAAAATTTAAGAAATCATACATTTTAATGGCATTTGGTTAACAGAAGCAAAGAGATATGTGGAGATTCTCACAGATATGTTGCGTCTGATGTGGGGCGATAGCATATTCAATCCTATGAATGATGTTCGGAACATTAGGTGTTGGGAGAGACAAATGTGAATTAAGTCAGATTGTTGCACGAGTTTGGTCAATACCTGTATATCGGTTATTCTCCCATTTAAACCCCACCCGGTTATTGTTAGGGCTTTCAGGTAAGTGATACTAGTTTAAACCGACCTATTTTCAGACTGCAACTTCACAAGCAATCCTTGGTTTACACTGACTGGCAAGGCAGCCATGTTACCATTGTGTCAACTCACATCAGAAGTGAACAGTATGATCGCGTTAGTTTTGCTCGTTTTCAGGTAGAATTAAGAGGGAATGTACTGTCCTTTCTTGATACTGTCAAACCAAATAAACCAACTTCTGGTGTCTTTTATCCGGACAAATTTCAACACACGAGCGGAACTGAGGAAAATCCAGGTAATCCTGATGAATGTTACAGATCACCATACAAATTTTATATCGAGGGTAAAACTATTGCTCATTTGTCCCTGGTAAAAAGCTAAACTATTTGTGATATAAACATGTCATGAGAAGAGAATTACGAGATAAAATCAGTCAGTCGTGGTGATATTAACATTGATCAGAACATTGATCGAGACAAATCATCGGTCCCACCCCGTCATCAAGATTTCTATCATTTACAATGAATGGGTCGTTTCAAAATCATTTAATAATACTCCACAATAAAATATATTATGAGTAATATGAAACGGATTTATCTATATTCGTCAATATTCCTTGTAATGATCTATACTACTACTATTACTACTACCACTACTATTACTCATACTACTACTACTACTACTACTATTAAAACAACAGCTGCTACTACTTATAATAATAATAATAATAATAATAACACGAATAATAGTTTTAAAGAGAATAACTTCTTTTATTTCTCTAGAAGTCTCATTGGACGGTTGGCTGTCAAAGGAAGGTGATCGGGTGCCGTGGAATGCGCGATTCAACAGGAGAAACTCGAAAATATATCAGTATTTCAGTGAAACCATACAAACACAGGTGTGACACGCGCGCAAGGCTTTTACATGGTGAAGTACATTTTCTGAATAACACACTGCTATTTGCATTGACAATTCGATAGTATGCTTTTCATATTCTGTGGGGCATTGTGATTTTGAACTACACGTCCTCCACATGAGAAGGATGGGCTATCTTGATGGCGATGAATTTCTTCAAACTGGTTCTCTCACTCCGAGTAGTAGAGCGGTTATAGTTGGTCGATTTGTGTCCTTCCCCTTGTTTGCAACTTTCATCCCGGGTAGAAATGGGGTAATATATAGTTCACTGGGTGTTTTCCTTCAAATACTAACCACGTTTGGCATAGTTCATTGTTTTAAAAACTAGGTTAGTCCACTGCACTGTAAAAAGTGAACAGCACATGAGAAAGGGTGCATTCATAGCAATCAGGGGTTTGTGAAGCAAAAGCATTGAATCAGCTTTGCGTGATATAATCTGATGATTTCCAATTCGCATGACCAAAATTAGTGCGGATAGTGTCCCCCTAGTAGACTTGTACAGTATTTATAAAATCACGATGTTGCACATGTATGATCAATCAAAATTATTGTACTGATCCTGTATATATGACGACTTTTGAAGATTTGCATTTCACTTACAGTTACTTGTAACTATACCTTTTGCAAGTCAAGTTGTCCGAGTATCATATCAAGGTGTCCTCGGATTATTCCAAGCTGTCGCGTTGACCTCACCGGTACTGAAATGGTTCCCAGACATCTTGAGTTAATCCGGGGACATCTTGATATGATACTGGGACAACTTGACTTGCAAAAAGTATAGTGTTGTGGGATAAATGATATTGATTGATTAGAACTAACCACCCTTCAGACTTCACCTTCACGCACAATTCTCAGCTCTTCCAGTTAACCATACACTCGGAAGCACTAGACTCGAGTTTCGCTCGTATTAGATATCATCAGTAATGCATATCCACCGTTCTGTCGGGGATTTGAACTCCGGACCCATCGCATGAACTTGCACTTAGCGAAAATTTACCGTCTAAGTTTTTCTGAACATTGTACCTTCTAATAAACTGACAATTTTGTAGAATTACGGATAACTGCGAGTGATTTCTTCTACCACATATCTCACGCACTGAATCATAAGAATCAAATAGATGTAATAAGGCTATGAAAAGATGAAACGAGGATGATCGATGATACAACAAGAATAAGAAACTGTGCGATGAAGCTGAAGTAACGAGAGGAGAGGTCATAGATTGTTGTCATTAGCATTGTGGACGGCATACATTTGCCAATGGGGGAATTATAGAAAGAAAAAAGTAATTTCTATTAGCTAATGAATTTATTCTTATTTTATCATTTTCTTCATGTGAAATACTGTTAGCTCTTTTCATTAAATCCT
>UZAN01042014.1:38517-52267 GCA_900618425.1 Echinostoma caproni
GGCGACGAACAGTACAACAGATCCTCCTCGGGAACTTTCATCCTCGCTCAGTAACGCACTCAAAACTTTCTTTCATGAACACAAATTACTATGTCTGTGTATGAAAAAATCTGCTCATCCCGAATGGACAGAATTTCACTAGACCCGGTCCAATCGGTGACGTGTGACGGTTGAAGCACCAATCACTTTGTGAGTTTCCCAATAGTTTGTGATTAATAAGATTTAACTTGAAGTCGAAAAAGCATAGATGTTAGAAAAGGAATTGCATTCCGCGTGCATATTTTTCGTGCACGTTTAATGTAGTAAGCACTACTATAAATCCGTGAAGTCATTGTCAATCTGAGTTCTTGGACTCCAAAACCACATGAGATTTTCAGCTTTCCACTTTTCAACCAAACATGGTATAGCACTCATACTCCTACCTATTATAGGAGTATGAGTGCTATACCATGTTTGGTTATTACGAATCACGAATCACGGACGCAATTGAAACACTGAATCGCACTAGCACTTGTACGCTGGTATCTCACGTCACCGAGACTCAAGAAAAAGGTCCTTTATTGAAAAAAACCAATCGGATTAAATAGCACGAACAGAGGAAGTTTATTGATTATACAGGTATCCATCAATCATTTGTTTGTATTCTTGGTGTCATACAGCTTCTGTCTGGACCACACGACTTTTGATTGGTCGGCACAATTTGCCTGTGGGTCGTTTTCCGGATACTGTAAGTAATCGGCGTTTCGCTGATGTCATCTGGGAGGGTTGACTCACTACGGATAAACCCCAAAACATCAGAACCTTTTGGCATTGCACTATTTCATAACGATAGACCACCCAATAATTATGGTTTTTCGAGTCACACGATCAGAGTACACTGTTCATTTCCCTTTAATTTGCCCTTTTCAATCCAATGCAGATGAGAAATGTGCAACACTACTTGAAATTATCATTCTGGGGCAATAAAATCCCGCTAGACCGTTTCTATGCCAGTGAGGGACACGTTAAACTGGTATTGTACTTTTACATTCCGAAATTTTGGATATCGAGACCAGGGGACGAGGGATTTCTGAAAAGCAGATTGAACACTGCAATTCGTGCACAGACCATATCAGATGGGCTGGAGGCGGGAACATTCACTATTCAAAGTAGGTTGCCTCGTTTGTTTTGCGTATCATTGCTGTCTTTATCTTTGACAGTCTTGTCATTGTTGGTTGTTCACATGTAGTAGGAGGTGCCATGATCATCAAGCTGTGTTTGTGAAATGTGAATCAATCAAAAATGGGTGCTGGAGGAAGTCAGTCAAAGGGTCACGAACCTTTGTATTAGCCCATTTGGTTTTTCACAGGCACCAGGAACTGGTAATTTAATTGAGTGTGGGCTTCACTCCATGGGAGTAAATGCATTTAAGTGAGATAGAAAATCATCAGCCGTGCCTGGTGCCTGTGAAAAACGGACTGGGATAATCCAAACATTCACTGTCCATTCGCACAACGTGATGACCGTCGACCGTGTAGCCCAAGGGTGAGGGCTTGATGTCCTAACCCGAACGATAGCGGTTCGAGTCCTGACAGGGCACAAAAAGTAAGCACTGCCGACGAGTCCCAAACAAGATGAAACAGCAGTCCAGTGCACTTTGTCGATCATCACAAACACTTCCAACGCACTTAAAGCCACGAAAGTGTTCTCTTTCGAGGTAACTCCTGACTTGCCAGATATAAAAATCTAAGGTTCCGCAGAGTATTGGCGAGGACAACAGTAACTTGGTTCGGGAATCAGAGTAGGAGGATGGTTATAGAGGATAATAGACTTTTTTTAATTGAAACGTGATATAATAAATCTATGCGATGACCGACAAAGAGCACCGGATAACTGTTTCGTGCTATTCGGGAAAATGCGTGGTGTCAAAACGACCGAAAGAGATTGACAGACTGCATATTTATGGAACTGAAAGTGGGCGAATTTGATCCCTAATCAGAAGACCGGTTTAATTCATTCACAGCACCCAGAAATGAATCATTCCATTGTGAAACGAACCGTTTTAAGGTTCCGAACAGCTATTCCATAACCAAGGGGATAACGTGCTTGCGTTCTTACTGTGAGATCCCTAGTTCGTGATCCTCGGTTGGGTCGATGGATTCGCACTACTGATGAGACCCCATCAGGTCGAAACAGTCATGCAATACTTCCTAGCTTTTCAGTTCACGACGATTTCCCTCTTTGAAATTGAATCAAATCCTCCATTGCTGTGATGCTAAGTTTTCCTTGCGAATAACATCTTGTAGCGAATAAAACAATTTTTCCGAACCCCTTCTCCCTGTTTGATAATGGAATTGAACTCTTTCTCGGTATTTACGTAGAAGTATAACCCGAATGACTTTTTTATTTCAGTTGGTAAATCGATGCACTATCCCCATCCAAATCGAGGTACGTACTGTCCATGTAGCAGCAACGTTACATATATATTTTCAGTTTTTATACAGCTTGTGTTTTTTCCTTTGTTTTTGAAAATCCGTCGTTATGGTGCCGAATGCCACGTCACATTGGAGAAGGTTTAAACGATGGGCCCATAACGTCAAGCCATTTGGCTCATCTCATATGGCTTCAGTGTTTCAGTGAACCAGTTTTTAATGCGGTAAATAGTAGGCGACTGAAAGAATTAAAATTTTTTTACTTGTTTGATTTCACTCAGTGCTTTTTCCAGCACGTTATAAAAGGGATCGTGCGGTGGAAGAAACCGAATTTTGTTGTTGGCATGTAACCACTCATCTAAAGCTCTCCGATGAGCGGACGCATTGTCAAAGATAAAAAACTGGAACTCCTAGTTGCTCAGCAGTGATTAACGTGGAGCAGCTGGGTAGAAACCCATCGAAAACATACGAAATAGTCTTTATATGACATTCATATTTCAAAATCCCGGCAACAGATGGAAAGGTTATTATATCAAATGCACAACATCGTCACATCTTCACAACTAATGTCTGAACCAAGCAACATCAGCATTTGTAGGAAATCAATTTTTTAAAAACATTCGCTTACCTCAAACTGTTTTGGTACATTTTGATCTGACTCGCGTACAGCGGTATGACGAAAATTTTGTAAGTCAAAGTTACAGGAATACGGATCGTGGTTTAAGGATTGTGGGTCGAGGTAAAATGTTGATTGGATGAAATGTACATCGCAGACTAACGAATAGTGAGAATTCACGCAATTAAATGTTCATTAGCTTCTCGTTGGGCAAAACAGTTTTGAAAAAATTTCCAAAATTGTGGAAAAATAATCCTTTACATACTTTGACGATAAGTGCTGCTGTTGTAGATATATATGTACTTGCGTCCGTACATTCCCCTCAAACAAGGTATCGTAGTACATGAAAAAAGATAGAAGAGGAACATCAATTGAGGCGCAGAGGATGAGCATTAGTATGGGTCAATCACTAACAGGACTTTTAAGTGATCTCGACTGAAATTCTAATTTAAATGCACACAGATTTTCTATTCCATCTGTTGGCCGAATTCGGCAGTTTGTTTGCAAGCGTTTCATCACTAGCCGAGGTGACGTCGTCAGTGCTTGTGAGATGGCAGTGATCCACTTGTACTAGTTCGTTTAAATGTTCTCCTCCATCGACTATTTTTATCACCTGTTCTCACTGTGTTCAACCTGGTTCATCGTTGAACTGGTTAGAGGGGCTGAAGGTGGGAGGGGGGACTCTTCTGTCGTCTTGGTTACGATTTTTTGTTCTATCTCAGATCACCTGTACACGCCAAAGCTACTCAAGGACCACATGACGCAACAAAAGATCACGTCATAACCTGCGAAGACAAAAACCGCAACCCAAACGGAAGAACAACTCCACACACACACACACACACACCACATAGGATGAAAAATATCCGGTGGAGAAGACTACATATTTAAATGAACGAGTACAAGCGGAACACTAACAATTCACAAGCACTGATGATGTCACCTCGACTGGTGATGAAACATTTTCAAACAAATTTCCAAACTGGGAGAACATACCAAATGGAATTCAGCTCACCCGAGCTAGGAGAACTGATTTTTACTACTTTTTCAACACAATTTCTATCAGAGCAACACACTTGAAACCGATAATCAATATGATCAACCTAACCGTGGGCAAAACTCATAGCCTGTGCTCTTTAACTGACAGTAAAGAAGCATGCCTAAAGCCTCAATAGGGTATGGGATGCAACAGAGTCGTGAAACGAGGAACGTTGCAGACCGATGCACGTCAGTGCCAATTTTTTCGAATTGGCTGATCATCGCTCAACAGTTGAATTGAATCCAAATTGTCTCTCCATATTCCAAACTATCGATTAGTTAGCATGCGATTTTGATGTCCATTTTTAACAGTTAGAGCTTTCCTTGTATAGATTCGATCCGGCAAATTACTTGGAAACATCGATGAGCCTGTGCAGATATCTAGATCACATAGATGGTTGTTGGCGTTGGATGACCACCAGATGCACACACACGCACACACACACACTAGTTGGAATAGGAAAGATACCGTTGTTATTCATCCACAAGGCGGTGTCCGGAAGAGGATAGTTGTGTATTATGACTAAAACAGCATTAAAATGGCATGCATAAAACCAATTATCGTATATGGAACGACCCTTCAGAATTCCCAGACTTACACAGGATAGTCAATGGAACGGTCCACCAGTAGATGTACATTCTTGTAGTTACCATATTTAAAGGCAGCAATTCACTCCAACGAGTCTTGTTCACTTTTGTCAGTTAAAAGGAACCACCAATGACATAATTTTGCGAACTACTCACAACACTGGGAGGAAACAGAATCTGTACGACATCTACTACAGGATATAAATGAGTTTCTGAAAGGAGAATAATGCATAGGGAAAGCAAATTCAGGGGAAAGATGCTCAGAGTCAATGTTACAATTATCGCCACGAATATCTGGGAAAGAAAGCTGGGAGCGCATGTGAATGTGAGTGTGAGCGTGTAAAAGTCTACCGTATCGTGCGGAAATCGGTGCACACTTGTTCTTGATAAACTGAAAAATTTAGCTGTGGGACCAGGAGTGACGAAACATATAAGGTCGAACTACAAACGACGTGGTATTGTGCGGGTAATAGCGGAGTTATCTACGGCCATCCCCATCATGCTTTGCACTCCAAGTATGGTGTACGTGTTTTTGTTTCAGTGGAACATGGTTTAGGCACCTAAAACTTTGTTTTGTATCTCACGGAGTTAATTGGAGACAAACTAACCACTAATGCTTTGCGTCAGTTTTTGTGGGTTAGACGCATTTGACCTCAGCAAATACCAAACCACGGTTGATATTCGGTGTTTTTCTGTCATAAGCGGACAAAATTTCCCGAGATGGACTTGTCCCGAATTCATTGCCGGCGATGCGAACGAAGTTCGCGTTGCTCAGTTCACAGCGGGATGACGGAATAAGCTTTAGCCAATATGCGTCAACGACTGCTAAATCGTAAATTCTGTTCAGTCATTCATATACTACTGTATGAAAACTTTGTTTAATGTGATTCTACGGTGGAAACCACTTATCTACCAATTTGCTTCTTTCAGGCGAGGAACCTAAAAGACCCCAACCTGTACCACCAGGTATGTGCTGCCTACAATGCGGATAATTTGTCATGTTTTATTTAGCGCGTAAAATCAAATTTGGGCATGATTTACCGTTATTCTTACATTCCATTTTATTTAACACATGGACCAAGAGCCCAGTCGAAGTACTGTTGTTTGTGTGCAACGAAATAGGAAAATAAGGCTGTGGTGAATGTTTTTGAACACTCCATCTTCAAAGCGAAACGGTGTCGATCAGAAGTAAAACTTATCTGATGAAAAGCATCTATCTGTCTACGGGATACTGCATCAAAGAAGGTATTCTCACTACTTCCATACAGTATCGAAAAATTCTGGGCCTTATGCTGCATGTTACAAATTCTCCCCTTGTTCGGTCAGTTGATTCCCATTAACTTGAGCATCTTATACTGCACTGGACGAAGAATGACCGTTTGACAGCTGTTTTGTTCTCATTCGAACTTGTCACCATACCTTTTTGCATCGAGCTTTAGCCTCCACCCACAATCCTTTAGCGAAAACCCACAATGATTTAGCCACGATCCCTAGTCCTTTAGCTTCTACGCACCAACTTTAGTCACACCGTTGTGAATACGTCACATCAAAAAGTATCGGAATACTCTGATGTCAACGGAGGTTGAAAAAATGTATCTTCTACAAATGTTGAGGTTGCGAATCTTGGTTAAGAAATAAGAAGGTATAAGGGTCGCACGCTGCACCACTTGTTGATTGGAGATGGTTTAAACGATGTGCCCTTATCGTCAAACCAATTTACAGTAAAGTTTCAGTGTTCCCGTATAACATACGATACTTCTGTGAGTAAAAGTCTCAAATTCAACAGAAACAGTACATTAATTTGCATTCGCAAACCCTGACAAGAATCCGAAAATGATTTTGCAAAACGTAAGTGCCTAATGTTCCGTATCTCCAACTGAATTGTGAATGTGGATGTGGATACACTAAAGTCCGAGGATAATAAACACCCCCTTTGTCACACCATTTCCCACCAAATTTCAGACAAAATCTGTAATTCCTAAGTCTCTTCCTCGGTAATGATATCAAACGTTACTGCTGTACTTTTGTGAACGGTGTTTATTGTCCTCAGCACGTTTATGCATCCACTTCTGATGAACAGAGTTTACTTGTGAATGCAAAACGATGTACCAATAGTGTTACACTTGAGATTTTCATCCACGGGAGTATCGCACGTTACACTGAAACATTGAACCTGTCAGAGATGTGCCAAATGGTTTGACGATAGGGGAATATTCTCCAGTCAACATGTGCTGCAGCGTGCGNGAACCCCACACTTTCTTATTTCTTAACCAAGCTTTGCTATATCAACATTTATAGAAAATCATTTTTTTCAATATCCATTGACTGCAGAATACTCCGCTACTTTTTGATCTTACTCGCCGATTGTGGCCTGACTAAAGTTTGTACGTCGAAGCTAAAGGAGTACCGGTCGTGGACAAAGCATTGCAGGGTTTTGGATATAGGGATGTGGGTCAAAACCGACAGATTGTGGGTTGAGGTCAAGGGATTGTGGGTTTTGGCTCAAACTTGATGGGAAAAGGTATAGTGGTTGCATACTTTATCCCTGACCAAAACTCAACGCATTTTCTTTTCAGAATTGAGGTTTTTGTTCTTGACCTGCCTAGCTGATCTCTCCCATCCTAAATCCATCTAGCTTTTCCCCAGCCTCCTCTCAGTGTTACGCAATCACATGGACACATAACTCTCATAAAAATGTGAGAATTCGGGCACTTTATACTGACAATTCGTGTATGGGCATTTGTGCTTTTCCCATATTCCGCATGTGTACTTTGTCTTGTTGAAATCAAGTTTGGAGTGTGAGCTGAAACAAGTGCCCAGAAAGTCTGTTGTCAAGCACGGAAAAGTGGATGGGGCCTTGGGCAACAGATTTAGTAAAATAGAACAATTAAACTAATATCAAGCTTTCCTGGTTACAATGTAGCAAACAAAACCGCCCTTTTGCTAGTTTTCAGAGGTCGTGGCAATTTTCTGTCACAAACGAAACCTCTATAAACAGGTAGCATTGTTAACTAGTATGACTTTGCCATGGCTGATACAGTGTAACCAACCAACTAGAGAGCTCTCTACACCATACTCTGACCGATACGCGTGCGAGTTGTTGTTGTTGTTGTAACTGGCATTAATTACACTTAGTTCGGCGTTTTCTATCATCTCAATAACTGTTTTCTATTCTGATCGATTTTTCCCGAGAATGTTCACCAAAAGATGAAGAGATAACGTTCACTCACGTCTACTTTCTGAGCCCATCATTTTTTATTCTTAAGTAAGTACATTTCTGTGTGCAACTGATATAGTCTTCTGCTTCGCATAACTTCTTACCAGAAGAGAAAACGATCTTGGATTAAACATTTGATTCCCATGATTAACTCTAATCTCTTCGTGGAGTTGAATTTAGTTACTCAAACTGGTTAATCAAATGCAATATTTGCCGAATAAAGTCATGCAGCTGTCTTTCAGAGGTAAAAGATATGCCGCCGAGTGATTCTAATCCAATTTCACCAAAACATACTTCTTATCGATCATCGCGGTGTTCTGTTTGGTTACAATCAATGGTGATTCATCTATTCCGATAGTGGATGGGCTCTGTTCAACAGGATCGGGAATGCCGTTGTTCGTTTACGGCTGAAATAACAGGGTACTGTTTTTTTCTTTTTCTGGTTGATGTTAGTTACATATTTGTGGTTTTATCTCTCCGCAAACGGCGATACGGATTAAAAACGTGACTCCTCATTCATTCCATTGCATTTAATTCTGTTCTTTCTTACCCCAATCAAGAATAAATTGTTTACTATACCTCGAAAAAGATGCCTCCAACCCGTTCAGAATTTGACCCGTTAGGCAATCACAAGAAATTCCACTTTCTGTTCGATTATAGAGCCAGCCGAAACGGAAGTAAGCTTGGACGAAGCAGATTATGCCAGTAAGTTCGTAACTGTCATGATCCGGTTCTGTGAGTTCATTTTGTGTTTGCCCCGGATATAGAATCTATACCAAATCAAAATCTTAAGCAAAATAGTATTTGAATGAAGAGATGATTCTACTTTCAGTATAAACATCAAACACACATTGCAAAACAGCATCACATGCGGGAACTAAAAGCTTAGAGCCAAAACGGATAGCCCACTGATGACTAATTCTATGTCATCCGTTTTCACTAATCGTATGTACTATGTCAGGTCAGGTCAGGCATCACAGGAAGGCAAGGGCTTTCGCCAACCAAGCTTCCAGATTCTTGACCGGTTTTATATCCTTGAATTTCTTTAATACCTGAGTTCTATTTACCTGTACATTGCTCATTGAAGAAGCCCTACCTGAATTGTTGTGCGAATTTTATTTGTAGTCCCCCCTCATCTTTTCTATTGTATGAACAGATCTAGATATAGTTGGACCCGTTCGATCTCTTCCATCCACCGGTAACGAATTGGAGTGGAAATATAAAGAAACACCAGAACCAGAACTAATCACCGCTCTCAGTAAACAGGTAAACGAATCAACCCCTTATATGATAACTATGTATTTTACAATCTTTCAAAAGTACAGTCCGTGAAGAAACTTTGCTATTTGTGTGCATATTGTTGAGTGGCAAGTTCGTCAGTTGATTTATCCTCAGAAATTCGTAATGACTTCACATCCCAGCAGGTGATGTCCTTTCACTGATCGTTTTGTACATAACTGTATAATTATGAAGCCGTAAGCAATATAGCATATAGCGCCTACTGTTGTGAAACAAAAACGGGAAAAAACGAAAATACTAGTATATTCAAATTGTTCAGCTTGAAGTTTTGTATTGGAATTGTGAAAAGTTCAGTAATCTCAGTGGGACTCGAACCGAAGCATGTACACCTATGTTTTGTACGATTCACGCTCTACCAGCTGAGCTGCGAGGCCACACCAATAGCATTGTTCTTTTCATATTAAATCAGCCATCCAACTTCCATTTTGCCTGTTCGCCGAGCTTGGCAATTTGTTTGCAAACGTTTCGTCACCAGCTGAGGTGATGTGTTTATTTCCAGAATGGCTGAATAAAGAAGAAAAAAGACATTCACTGTACTGCAATACTTTGCTGGGAGACACTGGTGGTCACCAGTACCACCCATTAAATTTATCTGTCTAGTCACGGAAACATTATCTCTGCCCCAGATATATTACTTGATTGCCAGTATCGTTTTCCACTGCATAAGACATGATGTAAACCGGAATGGGCCAAACAAAGTCAGTCAACGCTACAAAGTATGAGAAAATTCCACAGCCGATTTTCGTTCTGCTAAGACTAATTAAATGCTAATCTGAAATGTCAAAAATGGATAGCGGTGACGCTAATCGAGCACGTGACCTCCAGATCACTGTTTACTTGACCTTACCTACCTAGCCGATTCCCGTTGGTGGCTTATCGGTTCTCGAACTGAACGATGCGTATGGGGTATCAGTGCAAAACAGTTTTCCATTCGTCTCACACTAACCCTAATTGCTGATGAGTACTGTAAAAGAATATTGCGTTTTCTATTCTGTATTTTACTCTGAAACCTAATAATATTGGTCCTTAACAAATACGAACTCATCGTATAACGTCAGTGTGACACATGTTAGTTAGATGTGTTGAAACCACTGCGCACCTGTATGAGCCTTGTAAGGAATCGTCAATGGGGAATAAGAACTCGTGCTTGCTTCTGTATGGTTTCAGTACTTGGTTATCAGGCTTCTATGGTGGCTCAAGTGATGCTTTTTACTTGATCTACTATCTGAGACTAGCTGACAAGTTCAAACCGGTTAACCGACTGTTAGATTTATTATCCCTCATCTTCTAGTCATAAAAATAGAATTCACTATGTACCTTCAATCTATGCAAACTTCTCCTAACGTGTGTTTTCCACATTTGTTTTACACCTACCCACACACCCATCTTTCCGTGTCAATCATCCCCCCCCTCCCTACAATTGTTGTTATTTTGAAGATGGATTCCGTTTTTCTTTTGATGAACATCGCATTTCCTCGACATGCAAATCAATTCTCTTTACGATGTACACACAAGATCGATCGATTCTATTGTCACATCAAAGCTACAATTTTGGCCGACAGCATCCGAATAATGGGTAGTATGGATCGAATGATCAAACAAATGACCGAGTTACTGATGAAATTCACTGCTCCAGGCACTCTGATTGGGGTTGAAACACGAATCCGTATTGAATTGGTTGAACCCGGTAAGTGAGAGTCTGCTCTGTTTGTGGGGATTTTCGAAGCTATGTCCGCATCTTTCTCTGTCCATCTGTCTGCGCCCGTGTGAGCTTGTTTGTGCTTGCCCTGACTTCGGAGCCGTGATGCTACCATTTGCACTGTAGTAGTTGTAGTAGGCACTGACCACGAATTACAAATTACGAGCCACAAATCAGGAATCGGAAGTCACGGATACAACGGAAACAACCGCGATGCAAGCAAAAGGCTACATAAGTACCGATTCCTTTATTGAAACAAATCTGGGGATTAAACAACACGTATGAAAGTTTATTGGTTCTCCAGGTATCAACCAATTGCGTGCTCCTATTTTTGATGTCATACAGCTTCTGTCCGAACCGCACGACTTCTGATTGATCGGTACGATAGGCCTGGGATTACTTGTCCAGAAGCTCTAACGCGTCGATCCGCGGCTGGCGTTATCCCGTAGACTAGGATCATCACATGCACTCGGAAAAATCATTTGGCGAATATAAAGCCGTTAATTGAAGCAGAGCACGAAACCAGTATTACCATTTATTTATCTCCGACTAGGGTTAAAATCACTAGACTTGTTTCTCGTAACTATTTATTCTTAGCAAGCTGTTAGACTTGAAGAAAGCGATTGATTGTGACTGAAACGCTTACTGTGTGGTTGGTTTATTGCTTGAGCGTTATCAGTTGCAGAGTAATGTTATTGTTATGCAATGCAAATCTCATTTGCAGGTCGGGAGTGGATTTGAAACAAACGAGTCGCAAAGAGTTATTACGATGATTTCGTATAAGACGTTGTGAGTTAGATGTGTCCAGCCGCAGCAAACTCGACGCTAGGGCCAATTTTCAGTGTTTTTATTATGATTAGTACATGAATGACTGGAAAACATTTCCCGGAAGCATACGATACAGGACCATCGCAATGGTTCTGCGGTGATCCAGATATATGTGACCGCATTCCAAGTACGACTGGGTGTAGCTTCTTGTCATCCAATGGTACGGGAACATTGTACACTCAAATGTTGAATATGTGAGGTGATTGGCCAAACGCTATTCGTATGTAGTGTGATTGACCCTTGTAGTAGCCGCATTGCTCGCACACCCAGAAAGGACAGACTGTGAAATGATATCAGGAACCAAATCCGGATTGACACACCGGATTCAGATTGAACGCATAACATCGTTTCGCCAAGTAATTGCAACTGATGACCAGTAACCCCATGAATGCGCAATGAAGTCGGGGCTAGAACAGCATTGGGACAAATCGCAGTGAGTGCTGATTTCGGTTGGACAGATTCACTGTTTCCTGCGTCCATGATGAATTGATGTTCCACACCGAACTCGAAACTCTATGGGACGAACACGAACTGGTTGTTGATTTCAGTAATTTGCAGCGTGCGGATTGGGCTTGAATACTCATCTAAATGAACGAGGTTGCAATTAGGCATTGGGCACACCTTGCAGATATGGTCCATTTTACCGCACGCATGGCAAGTGGCATTACAGAACCGACAGGTCCAACGAAGACGGTATTCACCACATAAAAAGCAGCGGTTGACCGCAGCCTTCGTTTGTGTTTGGCTTGAAATGGATATTTGAGAAATTGGAAGTATATTATAAACACTGTGTGCAACACGTAATGGTTTGGTTGATTGACGATGGACTAACACAGTAGTGTCCGCATTTGTGGCTGCACACAACTCATCACATTACTCACAGATGTTTTGAGCCTCAGCAAACGTGGTGTCTTTCTCTTCCAACATATCACGTTGTAATGAGATGTTATTGATTCCAGTAATCAGACGATCATATACTATTTCTTCCAATCGATCTCTCCGTAGTTGAATTATGAAGCCTGTTTGGAGGATGAATTCACGGCACGGAGTGTTGGCAGCTCTGATCATACAGTTAAATTTGGCCCAAAATTTGCTCTGAAAATCAACTGGAAGAATGTGGTCCAGCAATAGTGATTTTAAGTTCTCAAGTGGCAAGAAGGCAAGAACATTCGGGAACGCTAAATTTTTCACTAGGTAATACAGCTCTCGGCCTCCCAACGTCAAAAATAGGACCGATTGGTTTTGCATTCCTTCTTTCCGGGTGCTGCACCATAGTTGGAAACGTTCCATCCATTCTTCGATTTCCGATGGGCTTCTGTGGAGGTTCAGTTGTTCAATGGCAAGAATCTCCATTTCGCGACGCCCAATTTTGGTAATCGGAATAGTAGTGAATGTAGAAATACGCGAAACTGTACTGTAATACTCCAACCCGAACTGCGGACACCAATGAAATGCACGTAGAATTGGTAACAGCAAGTGCCAATATTTACTGATAAAATGATAGCATGTTTCATAGGAAGCAATCGACCCCTATCATTGATTGAAGGACTATAGTCCAATCCCGTAACCGTTTGCGCAGACGCATCACACCATTGATCCAGCTTCCTGAACTTTGTTTGTATGACATGAAGTTGTATCTGGTCAAACTAGGAATGTGGTCATGTAAATTTAGATCACCACAGGTTCTTCGAAACTTGTTCATGTCAAATCCACTCCCCAAGCTGCCTAACTCATATCGGGAGTTCACGTATAAGAATGATCAAACAGAAGATTACGAGATACGCAAACCTGACGAGGGACAAGGATCACGAAGCCGGTCATGTGCTTCTGGAAGATTTTGTCCAATCATTCATATACCACTCATTATAATAACGTTATTGTGTTCCTGGGAACTTTAGATGAATATCTTAGAGTACTGAACAGTAATGGGGCTTAGGCCCATAGTCAAAGCATCTCCTGTTCCGTTATGTACGTTTGATCGATGAACCACAAGGATCATATGGTAAAACAGGGAACAGTATCGAAAAGAAATTTACCTATTCTCAAAGGACTTG
>UZAN01042015.1:12806-29638 GCA_900618425.1 Echinostoma caproni
ACTGTATTGTTGTTTGGCTACATTTATTATGCATCTTAAGCGCAAATTTCTGCGGTTAACTTGTACGTGTATTGATTACACCATACTTAAGATTTGGGCGAAACACTTCAAGTGGGATTTTCCCAATGACCATTGTGATTGCTTGATATCCTGGCAAAATTAGCAAAGTAAATCAGGGACATAGCGTAGGATGTGATCAAGATCAAACACATTACCCACCAAGCTGATCAAAAATCATTGATTAGCAGTAGAACAATGAAGAAGGTGAATATCTCATGAAGAGTCTATAGACGATAGCCTTACCACAATACATGGTATATCTGCTTTCTACTTCGAAACCACTGTATCAAATTGCCACGGGAAGATAAGTTGATGTACCATGAAATGCTGTTGTGCAAGTTTAAATCCAATCCATAACGGTTGTAAAAAGGGAAAAGTCAAGTCTGGTGCCCTGAGCTCAATTGAACAGGACAAATCTCAGTCACAACAAAGGAGGAAATGTTACAAAAATCAGTACGTTCAATTGTTCGCTGTCCCTGTCAATCCCGGGCTACGATTGCCTCTGTTACCCGAAGAGATATCACATCCAACACTAAGCACAAATGATTTTGCCCCAGAAATCATAGCAGCGAAACTGCAGTGTTTGAAAAGGACTTCATTTCCAGAGAAAGAAAACTTCCGTCCGAAAACACTTATCAACCTGGCTAGTAAATACCTCAGTCATTAAGTGAACTATTTCAATTGACGGAAATGTTTGTGATAACCAACAAAGAGCACTGGACAGCTGTTTCGTCTTGTTTGAGACTCGTCAGCAGTGCGTACTTTTCGTGTCCCTGTCAGGACTCGAATCGTGATCAGTCAGTTCGGTACTTCAAACCCTTATCCCTGAGCTATACGATTCAAGCTCTATTTCAATCGATGTTCAACAAAACTGTGCTCCCACAAACACGGAAACAAGGAATAATTTCACCAATATGCAAAGGTTGTTGTCATAGTGACCCAGCTAACTATCGCCCCGTTACTCTCCTCCTCGTATTAACCCAAGTCATCGAATATAATTTGGCAGACAATGCGATGAGTCACTCGGAAAAAAACATACTGGTGATCCTAGCCTACGGTACAACGCCAGTCACGGAGCGACGCGTTACAGTTTCTGGACAACGGACCACAGGCGAATCCTGCCGATCAATCAGAAGTCAGACGGTTCAAACAAAAGCTGTATGAAGTCTCGAATACAAGTAGGTTATTAGTGGGTTTCTGGGTCAATACCTAATCCTAAAAACGTAACCCGGGAAGTTTCACACGGGTCGGTGCTTGACCCTCAACTTATTCTAATTTTCATAAACGACCTGACGGACATTCTGCGATCACAAAATGTAACGTAGATGATGCGAAAATATGGTAAACAGTGACAACTGAGAATCTACTGGCACTTCAGAGAACATTTAATACTACCTATCAATAGTTGATTGAAAGTGACATCGTATTCAATGCATCAAAATGTACGGTCGAATCCCTTCAGCACAATACTCAGTTCCCGAACTTCGTGGGATATCAACAACTTCTGTTTGCCTCAAATGGGAAGGATCTCAGTATCAGCGTTCAAAACAACATCAGTTGATCATTAGACTGCTACAGGGCGTCGCCCACAATTTCAAGACACATTATTTTTCAAAAGCGAGCCTTTGTCAAATTTGCACCAACCCTGTTGTGGTGGTCGTGTATAAACTGAACATTCTTGTTTCTTTACATGATCGATGGTCTGTGTAAAATTACGGCGCGTAATATAATCGGACTTCGAATATTCCGGTGTTTTATTTCAAACTGCGTACCAGTTCGGTTGGAGCTTAACTGTGCGGATTCATTGCTATTCGAATTTCGATACCAAGTGCAGGTTATCACAGTTGGCGTTGCGGCCAGTTTTTATCTCATTATGGACACCTGCAACTTGGAAATTCTCGATATTCATTCGAATTCACGATATGTGGAAGATTATTTGGAGCGTTTTGAGATTTGGTGCCTCACCCACAAGAGTCTGGATGCCGAGAAGAAGACGGCACATTTTCTTGCTGCTGTTGGAAAGGAAGCTTATGCACTGATTAAAAATTTGGCATTCCCAGAGTGACCAATACAACTGAAGTACGACGAATTCAAGGATCTGTTACTAAAGCATTTCCAGCCAGTCAACTTCGAGGCAGCTGAGCGAGCGAAATCCCATTGCCTTGCTCGTGATCCTAATCAGTCTGTCCGAGAATTCATTCTTCAGCTGCAGACTCAGGGTGCGCGCTGTAATTTCAAAGATCAGCTTCAAACTCAGCTCCGTGATAGACGCATTGCTGGAATTAACTGTTTTGATCTACAGCAGCAGTTATTGTTGATTCCAAACTGCCCTTTCAAACCGCAAACTTAGCTTGTGAACAATATCAGGATGTACGTGCGGCTGTACGTGAAGAGCCAAAAGTATTGTTCAGTCACCATCGTGATTCAGTGCTTAAAGCTGAACGGACGCAGCAGTTCAAAAGTGTCAACAAAACCGTTTGACGTCCACGCAACCTGCAAATAATTACATGCGCCACTGAAACCTTACCAAATCATGCGGTGGGCGACATTCTTGACTAACTTGCAAATTTCTCAATGCCAAGTTCCACAAGTGTGGTAAGTCTGGGCATATTCAGTCTGTTCGTCGAAGCACACGTATTTATTTAACACAAAACTCAGTCCCTGACTCACGCTTGTCTACCGATTTTCAGTCTCTTGCTTTGTCAGTTAACATTTGCAACAGGTCTCATCGCATTACTCGTACATTCACAGTCAATCATTGTCTTCGGCATTCATTTATCATAAACACAGGTAGTATGGATTCGTTTATTTCAAAGACTGCTCTTCAGTGTTTGAAACCACGTGTGCATCTTCACACAACTGACATTTCGGTTAAAGGTATAACTGGTCATAATCTTCCTGTTTTGGGTTCGTGTGAACTACTCCTTACTGATGATGAACAGCACACATTCAATTGTTTCTTTCTTGTTATTGATTCCGACATTTATATTAATGGCCTCGATTCTACGAAACGCATGGAAATATCTCTTTCATTTTTTACTGATGATCAACAGTCTCGACTGCATCAGTTGGTTCTTAAATGCTCCAACAATAAGGGTGGAATTAAAATGACCCTAATTCACTTGGAAGTTGATGGTTGCCCAATATTTCTGAACGCATTAGGTCTCCGTGAACCCATGAAGAAAGTTTTGGACGATTTAGTTGAGAAGGGTGTACTAACGCCAGTGTATTCTTCTGTTTGGGCTATCCATATTGTGGTTTCGTTGAAACATGATGTTAAAATACCCAGAATTTGCGGAGATCACCGTATCACAGTCAACAGATATTTAAAGCAAACCAGCTGCTCAACCATTGAACCCGAAGACTTCCCCCATCAATTTCACGGATCGAAGTTCTTTTCCAAACTTGATTTAAAGGATGCATTTCTTCAGATATCACTCGACGAGTAATCTAGTGAATTGACCACAATCAACACACCGTTTGGTCCATCTCGTTATAACTTTTTGCCATTTGGTCTTAGTGTTTAACCGGTTATATTTCAGAATGTTGTGAGTTCTCTTATTTCTGGTTTGGATGGAGCTTCAGCTTACCAAGATGACATTTTCGTGCATGCACCAACCAAAGAACTACATGATAAGCGTCTATGCTTACTGTTTGAACGGTTTAATATTTATAATGTTGCTATTATTGCAGATAGGTGTATCTTTTCTACATCAAAGTTTTCCTGCTTGGCTTTTCTTGTTGATGAACATGGTTTCAATCCGGACACCATTCGTTTTTCATCTCTTTCTAATGCACCTTCTCCAAGTCAGTTGGAGAACTTCGTTCATTACCCGGTTCACTTCAATATTATTCTAGATTCATTCCAGATTTTACCACAAAAGCAGAACCATTGTTCACACTTGCTTCACAGCGAACATTTCAATGGACACGTATTCATGAAACCACCCTTAGAGACTTACTAAGTTTTCTTTCACTGATTTAGCCAGGGAAGTTGATAATTTCCTTATGCAGTACAGGAATTCAACTCATGCTGCTACCGGGAGCAGTCCGACCAAACTATTCAAAAATCGTATACTTCATACCAATCTTCTCAATCTGGAATCAGCTGAAGTAATTTATCATCATGGAAATGAGCTACATCCTTCAAGAGGAATGGTATTGAACCAGATTGGTCAAAGAATGTATTAACTCCCCGACTTAGACGATGGGTCAGTCCATCGCCGACATAGTGACCAGATAATTTGCTATACTCCCAATTCTGAATGTTCTAATCCTTCTCTTTCTCAGTCTTTTACAGATGGAAACCATGCAGATGACTTTCCGAGAGTTCCGCTAAGATTCTTCGAAGGTCCGAACGTTTGTGTTGCAAAGAGAGACTTGATTACAACAATCCCGAGTTTCACTCAAGCTGTGGTGGATGTGGTGATTATGTATAAACTAAACATTCTTGTTTCTTTACATGATCGATGGCCTGTGTAAAATTACGGTGCGTAATATAATTGGACTTCGAATATTCCGGTGTTTTATTTCAAACTGCGTACAAGTTCGGTTGGAGCTTAACTGTGCGGATTCATTGCGATTCGAATTTCGATGTCGAGTGCAGATCATCACAACTGTTTTCACATTTGTTAACAGGATACATTCGATCCTATATCGTGTGGGCGATTGGCGTGTGGAATTCATGGCTGCAAGGTGATTAACAGCGTTTAGACGTCCACAAAGAATGGTCAGTAGTATTGTCGAGACTTTTTTTGGAAAAACTGGAATCATTAGGATTTTAGTCCACACAGTACCACCCAATTGGAGGAGACTTGATTCTAGTGTATCAAATAATGCACAACTCTGACCACCCATGTCGTTCACTGTTCNTTCGCCTTGTCATTCAACACTCATCCGACGGGGGTACTTATTCAAATTAGTGCTCTAAAATGCCCAACGCTCAAAGTAGGGAAGCAAAACTGTCGGCTAGAATGCCGACGTCATTTGCTAGGCCCCAGAGTGTGCCGTATTTGGAATTCCCGTTGTTTTTGCTTTCACAGTGGATTGTTTCGGACACAAATTGGATGAAACATTGTCAAGTCTTAAATTTCGACATCCGTAACAATTTCACGAAACAAGGAAAATTTGTGACGTTCCTTATCTCTCTTTGATCCGTTAATCGATCCAGTTGTACCAAAAAACTCTATGGGACAAGTAAGGTAGCCGTTTGCATAAATTACCCACAATAAAATTTTGCCTTTGAAGCATAGACCCCAGCGAGCAGTGAAATTTCCGCCAAACACTGTTTACACCTCACTTTCTGAAGTCCCGCATGACACGAGTTCCCGATAATAGTAATTACGCCAACAGAAACAATAACTCGAAAATTGTATTCTATGAAACTATAAATAACCGATCGACTTTAAGAAATGTACTGACTGAAGTATGCACAGATCACGGATTACGAATCACGTATTTGAAATTACGGACGTCACTGAAGCACTGGATCACACTGGCACTAGCACGACGGTATCCCACGTAACCGATACGCAAGGGAAAGGCCACAGTAGTATCGATTTTTTTATTGAAAGAAATCATAGGATTCAAATAATATGTACAAAACAAGATCATTAATCATCCAAAGATCTACCAATCACATACTTCTATTCCTGGCGTCTGACAGCTTCTGTCTGGGCCACACGGCTTCTGATTGGTCAATACAATCAGCCCATGTTTCATAGTCCAGACGCTGTAGGAACTAGGCGCTTTGCTGACGTCACCTGAGAAACTTGAATCATCACAGTTGTCCGAGAACTGTAAGCGGGTTGCTCAGTGGTTTGCGTCATCCCGTAAGCTAGGATCACCACAGAAATGTCACAACAGGGTGTGTATCAGGATAGGCGTAGTGTTGGTGCATTTTTAGAGCAGCAGCATGGTCCTCACTATTCAGTAGCACCTGAGCAACACTGACTTTGTTGTGTATCCTGATACTGTTCAAATAGTTGTTTGGCAGATTTGAAGTTTGTATATCGATTGTGAAAAGTTCAATAGCCTCGGTGGGATTCGAACCCACGCATGGACACCGCGTACGCTTTGTACGCGCATGCTCTACCAGCTGAGCTACGAGGCCACACCGATAGCACTGATCTTTTTTTCACATTCGAATTTTTCTAAGGAAAACCTGTCGAGGCAGTCAGCTTACATGCTAACTGGTGGATGCCACATGCCTCTGTAAGTTGGATGGGTAAATTCGAATGTGAAAAAGATCAGTACTATCGGTGTGGCCTCGTAGCTCAGCTGGTAGAGCATGCGCGTACAAAGCGTACGCGGTGGGTTCGGATCCCACCGAGGCTACTGAACTTTTCACAATCGACATACAAATATCCTGATACTGTTGATATTTTCCATTTTCGAGTGTGAATTTTCTTTTAACCCATAAGGAAATTACCAGACGAAGTCTTTATCACTTCAACTCCCGAATGGTTTCTAGAATCAGGAGATTCAATCTTCTGTTCAATGTTAAAGCTGTCGAAATAATCACCTAGGGGGGTGGGGGGGGTTGAGATCGAACCTCATCAACACCACCCATCTTCCTATTATCTGTTATTCTCCAGATAGCCTTGGCTTCATTGTAGCCCCCTTCCTGAAAGTTTATTGAACATTTCTATAATCAATAGACAAAAAAGACTTCAAAACATTTAATAATATTATTTTGACACTATGTAGTGAGGATATCACTTTATTATTGATCATGTTAGCTATAACTATGGATAAAATATGCACTGGAATACATTTGTATAACGAATGAATTTTGCTTTTCAGTAAACATTCTGTCTTGATTTTTCTTTTCGAATGTGGCTGATAAAGGTTGCATTGTACAAAAGACATGGTAAAGCAATTTTCAATGCAAAACACTATTCAATATGGTATTCCTATGATTCGTTTTCACACGTGAAAATATTTATAGATATAGAATACTTTTTAAGGTACACACAGTATAGTGTACCTGACCGAGAATTTGAGCTACCGCATTCTGAGCACGATCGATCATGTGAGCGCGAAGTCAAATCACGTGCGGTATTTCTGATCGCCTGAAACCCGGCCCTGTTTCGGATCGATAAATGAATACACGCTACTGTTTTGTGTGAAGGGGGAGAGGACTGGCAGCATGTTATCACCTAAACGTACCACAATTAAATGCATAGGTGCGTGTGCAAAGTATGAACAGAATCCTACTTACTGATTGATACTGTTTGTTTTATCATTAATTTTAGAAGGGATTCTGACTTACAGATGTTAGACAGTGTATGGGTGAGAATGTAGACCGGTGATAAAATGCATGTCAAGAGGACTGCAAACCGTTTATTTGTTCGTGTTTACAGCTGGACAGGCAGTTGAAAGCGGATGCCAATCGATACAAGGCGCTTCTGTGAGGCAAGGAAAGAAATATGTCACTTGAAATATCGAAGCCTGAGCTGTGTGTACGCGATATTGCAAAATTCCACGATGGAATAGCTGCCTCTTAGTCTCTCCAATCAGGATGATCTTCCGGTCTCAATGGATAACTTCATTCGAGTCAGTTTAAAGTGAAGATAAATATTATCACAACAGATGCAACCAAAGTGTAATAGCTTATTTACTTAGTTCTCCTCACTATTGCAATCATAAGAGATTTTTCAAGGTGAGATATTTTTGTAACGTGTATGTGTGTTGCATTTTGTTAGCAGGAACAAATAGCACTGGTTTCAAAGGATGCATCTCATTCAGACTAAACGTAACGGTTGTTTAGTACGAAAAAAAACACTTTTTCAGAGCAGTTGATCCTCATTATGTTCGTGTTCTTATCTTATTGATCACATGAACTTCACTCAGCCCAATCTAAGTAGGCAATGTCACGGACAGTCGGTCAGTGATCAGTTGACATTATAAGCCAACATAGAAATCAATCGACCCAATTAGGGGCCTATAAGATTGTGTGACTGTTCACTTGGACGATTTTAGCTGGTTGGCTCTATTATCATTTGGTTCATTTAGTCGCCCGTCATGTTCACGTGGGTTCGCTGATGGTTCAGATATTCCGTTTGTTAGATCAGGAATTCAATGCAAGTAAGTAATACATCGTGACAGAAAGCGTTCAATGTACCTTGATAAGCATTCAAACCGGTCCTTCGAGTATAATTATTTCAGTCAGTCTCAAACCAGTATGAGGAAGCGATCAACAGACTGGAGGGACGTTCGTTGTACCTGTTGCCTCTAGTTCCAATCCATCCGTGATGGAGAATTTTACTGATCTACATCTGTGAACACAAACCACGCTCTGAATAAGTCGTGTGCGTAAACCCATTCAGGTCACCGGATGACCATAAGCTACGGTAGTCAAACTGCTTTGATGCCTACCTGCTTTACTGTTTGCAAATAATTGAAAATTAGAAAACCTAAAGTTTCTCTACTAAAAGCTAAATCTATTTTCACCTTTTCACAGAAAGTTGTTGAAATTTATTAGATTTACTCGCTCATAGATTTTACGAACTTCCTCGAAATTTCACTGAAATCCATCTGGTGCTTCATCCTTCACGAAATAAGAAATCTTTTTTCTGGAACAGAACAGTGGGGTCACTGAAGGGAGTTTGTGTCTTTGGTTCTCGTACAGTCTGGGGACCAAATCTCAGAACTCCTCCAGTCGCTTGGATTCAAACTTCGACTCTATCACATTTTTCTGCGGTAACTGGGTTTTCTGTCAAAACAATGTTGGAAGGTTTTAATCAATCTGACAAAAAATCGATCATGGGCTTTCGGAATACGAAATTCAAAACTTTTCTTTTGGGCTGCGTTCGTTGGACGTGCTGGTGGTAAGAGAACTAAACTATGCCCCGTATGATTCTCTTGACAGGACACAGTGCAGATTTGTGGAATGGGAGCAATAGAGCGCGAGCTCGATCTTTTGCAGTCGACAACTAATTTGAGAATGTATTCATCTAAAAATAAAGATATTCTCGCTTATGATGTCTGTAGTGAGAATTCAAATTCTGCCGCAGCTCACTTGCATCAGATATTACATGACTGGCCGACCTGTTATCGATTTCATTACCGTTAACAAATCCTAAATGTGTACTGATCTCAAATTTCAAATTTCGGCTCTATAAATCGTTTTGACACAAATCAACGTTAGCCCGTTCCAATTCAGTGACTAGCGTTCTTCCTAACCAGGGGTGTACAGTTATAACAATGTCATCTTTCGACTCGAATCCACGCAACTTCGGAGGTTGGAAAACGAAACAAGTTACCCCCTAATCAGATGCCATGAGTAAACAAATGATGCGGCCTTTAGTTGTCACCAAAGAGACAACGAAGCTACCGCAGAAAGTCTGCGAAACACTCATATTTATAACTATCTATACCAATATATGGCATGTATTCTTGTCAACGGACCATTCGTAAGCGGTCAGCGATGAGTTGTCAAAACACGGAAGAATGTCAGCGCACTACGATCGTCAATTCAACTGTTAAACATTTCAATCTGTAATTGATCGTTGATTTCGGCGATTACCGAGCCAGTGACAGAAGCTTTGGTCAGAAGAAAATGATACCGAATCCTCACAGAGTATAACAGAAAGGGAAAAGGACATACAACCTCGTCAGTATGCGCGTTAAAGTCAGTCTCGTTCATGTTCTGGTTCATTATGAGGTCCAAGCAACTGCGTATACTGCAACACACCCTGATGTGACACTTCTCAAAGCCGATCCGTTGTTTCTAGTTGCGTCAAATGTAATTTTTCAGTTATTGCTTCTGTTGTTGCAATTACTATTTTCGGGAATTTGTGTTATGTGAGACTTCAGAAAGTGAGATGCAGACACTGGTTGGCGGAAAATTCACTGCTCGTTGGGTTTTGTGCTCATATAGTGAATAAAACGAAAATAAAAGAGCTGTTGTTTAATTGCATCCCCGAAGTGTTGTGGGATAAGAGCGGTTTGTAAAATTGAGCAACTTCCTTTCAAGCGATGGTACAGAGAAATCTACTCGATGCTGAGCGATCGTGCAAGCGGTTCATCCATCAATCCCAAAACACAACTGTTTTTTTCACTACGAGGGTGATGTGATGGTGTGTCAGAGTTTTTTTTAACTGTATTCTCTAATTTCAAAGATTCTAACAAATTTAGCACTATTTTCGCAAAACTTCACCTCACTCTGTCTTGCTCTTTACAACCCAGCGAGAAATGCAAAATGTCTTTCTAACCTTTAGCTTCACCCCCTGAGTTTTGCCAAATTGAATAATTCCCTGGTGAAATACATCAAGTGCTTAAGATGGACAATTTTAAGTACACTTTGGTCAGGAAACTGAGACACTTGTTTTGGCAGATACACAAACACTAAAACAGTTCCGCAGCACACACAAAATAGTTTTTTTGTTTCTTTCGATCTATGTTTTTTTCCTTAAATTGCTTCACTATTCTCCAGTTGTTGTTTTTTCCTGTTTTTTTTTTAAAAACTTTGTTGGGGTTTTTTCTCTCGGCCCATTCATCATCATTCATATTTTGCGAACTGATTTGATCAGAAAACTTACCGATCAGCTCCTATTCTTCTACAAAAATTTGGCCCACCGAATTCTCGATAACCCCTCACAAACCCTGTTGAATTATTCGCCTCTCTATCGCGCTGATCACTTGACGCGCTTCATTTTCAACATATTCCATCCAGTGTTAATCTTTGTTAAATTTGTCACGTGTCTTGTATGTGATTTTTTTTAGACAGAAGGTGAGAGGGTGTGAGAGAGTTACCGATCGATTCCGGTTGAGTCTTTCGGAATAGTTCCTATTTTTTTAACGATTGTTTATCCCCATTCTATGTGATACAATCAGCATGAAATTTTTCAATAAAACTGTGATCATATAAGTGAATAGATGGCTCGTCTGGTGATGTTCTATGCATTTCAGCACAGCTGGCTGATTAGTTTTTGAATGAACCAGTCAAATCATACAAGTATCATCATTCATTGATCAAAATCGCACAATCGGCCGGCTCGGACTGTTGTTTGTTGTTGTTGTTGTTGTGTGATAGGATCACCACTCGACCATCTGGGAAGGGTGGATATCAATAAAATATTATCAAAAATAATGATACTAATGATACTATCCATGATAATGCTGGAATGGAAGTTCACCGATTGCCATCTCTGTACTCTATCACTTGTTGAAAAAAAACTGCTTTCTGTAAACAAATAGCTTCCATTGTTCTTCTCAAATGTTAAGTTAGTCCGTGAGATTTGCACTAGTCTGAGAGTAATGTTTGAGGATTTCATTTGTTGTATCCAGTTCGCACAACTTTCTTCCGTCAGTCTGCGATCGAGATCCTGTGACACAGACAATTTGTCGATTCTTTATGTCATGTGAGACTGTTCACTTCATGGTCAAGGTTCAACTATTCGCTTGTCCGTTTCTATCAACCATTGATTTCCATTAAGGTGGCTCTCTGTTTGTGGAAATCTAAGTACACCTCAGCCTGTCAGTAATGAAGCACTGCTCTAGACTACAGGTTATTTCAATCTCTAACGTGGACTCACTTCGGTCGCCTTTATTATAATCTATCTTTCGATCCAAAACTGTAGGATAAAGCTGATCAATGAGCTACCGGTTACAGTTTCCTGATTGTAAATAAGAAGTAATATGGCCCAATAAAATCAACTGTGACACACACTCAGCGATCCCAGCAAGGGATAAACACGGAAGCTGATTGGATAGGGTATCCAGGATCAAAGATATTTCTTGTACTTAATGTGTAGTCTGTTTGATTTTTCCCAAAACACAATCGCTACTTTATCCTTTATCTCAACATTCGGAATTTCGGTAGCCGACTTCCAATCTAACTCCGGTTTTGAATGGCTACCAAAGTGGTCAAGAGACCGTATTCCAGAATGTTTATTGAAAAACTGGAATCATTGGGGTTCTCCTCCACACAGTATCGCCGAATTCGAGCAGAATCGAGGGAGAAGGATCTCGATGTCAGCGTTCAAGACGACTTAAGTTTATCTTCAGACTGTTACAAAGTGTCGTCTGCAGCAGTCAGACATGTGGGTTTGTTGAAACTGGCGTCTGGAAAACTTGAACTTATGGTGTTGTCGCGTTTATCCAAAGATTAATAGTATCGGTAGGATGTAGTGTCGATTCGTAGCGTGCACTCTGTGAAGGTTTTATTGGTGGTGTTATGATATTGGCTCAAGTTAGACCGATAGTTTTGCAATTTCAACTTTTACATTGCTCTGAATATTAGTACTGTGAGAATAAGTGCTGTTCATAATCTTGAACCACTTGTTATTTCATATTGAAATCAGCAAAAGCATCAACCTGGCTGATATCCAACAATCAAACTAACATACGAATTACACCATCGAGTTTGCGTGTCCCGATTTGAACCCTGTATTGATCGGGTCACTCAAACGGGCTTCGATTTCAATGTGAGACTGTTTGGAACGGACAATGATCAATGGCAGACAGGGTTATAGTTTGTCCAAAAGGTCATTGTGACACGCAAACTTACGCACAAAGTGGATGAATGTCAGAATACACCACACAATTACCCCCATTCCTGTTCATTTGTTCATCACGGACATTTATCCACCCATGATGACCTCGCACCATGAAACGTACGTGAACGGTCCACCACGTTTTAGTTGCATTAAACAAATGTCCTTAAGCTTACAGTCTGTTGACTATTGTACGGTGATTGTACGTGTGATTTGGCTGCAATTGTCAATCAGCAATCACCACAATTAGAAATGTATTCGTACATGCTAGTTTGACTTGTTTTTTTTTCTCAGTACCAGTGTAATCCCCTCGCACTTTGATTAATTTCGTTAAGTGCGGCCGTATCATGACGCAGTAAATCTCCTATCCGTCAGTGATTGGTTTCTTCCTCGCACCGGGCTGCATAAAGTGACACGCTGTTCGTACCTCCCAACGCTGGGAACGATATTGCTTTGGTATTCGGATCAGTATGGTCAACTATTGGGGCTTCTCAGATTCATCCCTCGCCTGATGAGCTGCGGATATGAGGATGCGGAACGCGATTGTAACGTATCTGTTAGCGCATGAAGTCGATCGTACTAGTGTGTTCGGATTGCGCTGTGCTGACACAGAAGTAAAATCGGACAAAATAACATCTCCTGAAGACAGTCACACTAGGTAGGTAGTTGACCTTTGTTATATCCCAGGTTAAGTAGATAGATAAGTACGTAGTGAATTAAGCAATACGTTTATTGTAGACAGCGCACACTATAGCCAGTTCATACACACCGTTGAACAAGCCGAAATGGGCAATACTTAGGGAAACAGACAGGCCAATACTGGCTCACAGGTCACACAAAATCCTTATACGTCAGGCCTGCATTCAAACAGTCAAAAAATCAATCAATCGATCAATTAATTTGGTCACAGGCATGTATGACAAACGTAACAGTCAAGGAAAGCGGTAACCATTTCAGAATTCCATTAACCGATATATACTTGTCAAATTTTAAGGTTATTTTCTTTAAAATAAAGAGGCGTCTAGTACACAATACTTTTGAGTGCTCGTGTTAAATTAGGCACCAGAATTTTGAAATTGACTTGGAAGATATATATTTCATAATAATTATTATGTGAATGACTGGACAAATTTTCTCTGGTAACACACGACCGCCTTCGCGGTTCTTTCCGCTCGTCAGGTATATATACATATATAGCCACAATATCCGCTTATGAAAAGAATCCTATAAAAAGTTACGAAAAGCTGCTGGTCTGTGGGCAACCGAGGAGATGTGACACTAATTCAGATTTTAAACACCTGAATTTGTTGTTACCTTCTAGGATTCTTTTGGTACCAGTCGACAAAATCTTTCAGAACGGGGCTAAAACCCGTGTGCGAAGGCTTAGATTTCCGATGGGTTTTTATTACGTTAGTCTCAACGTAATCATACTTAGCTTACTAAGGCCAGGCCAGGCCTTGTTACATTAGTCAAAAATGATTGTACAATTGTCTAGTCATTAAATAAAGTGACAAAGTTAATTATCGTTCTTATGTAAATTAGCAGCCCTTTGAATGCTCGTCAATCCAATTTAGTCAACTCTGGTTCGACGGTTAAGTTAATTTGATTTTAACATAGTCTTTTCTCTATAAAAGCATGGTTCTATGAGAATAATGAAGAATTTGATATGTATAAATGATGAATTTGTCATATTAATGAAGTATGAGTTGAAAGTCTAGAAAGCACTGGACAGCTGTTTCGACCTGGTTGGGTCTCATCCGAGCAATGCGAATCCATGCTTGCGTTCTACCTGTGAGGTCCCGGATTCAATCCGCATTCGGGTACATAGATTCGCACCGCCTGGATGAGAGACCCCACCAGGTCGAAACAGCTGACCAGTGATTCCAAGCTTTTCAGCTCACTCCTTATTTACACGACGAATTTATCGTACAGAAAAAAACATGGTTCTCCAGTTCGATTAATTACCCTCAGAATGTTGGATGCAGATCAGTGATGAGCACTGTGGAAAACTGTTTCCCCCTTGTGGAGACGCATAACTAGTACGTAATGTCTTTGTTTCTCCGATGGGATTCGAACCGCACGAACCTCACGAACGAGTACACCGTCAAACGGAGCCCCGAGACTCCAGTCTCCCAACCAACTGCGAATAATCTTGCGCTTGATTATAGAAATTAAGGATGTGTACGGACAAAGATAGAAGGCACTACTGATGATGAGAAAACAAACAAGAAGCAAAATAGCCATCCAAAATACCTCGCACATGTGTATCCGAAATACGGGCCCATCAGATGAACTTTCACAGAGTGCGATACAGACAAGAACAGTATGAAACACAATACCTGGCGTTTTTTTAATTCGTGTACAATGAAACAAATCCATCATATTTCATGATGAATGGAGGATTCGAGTCAATTCCACAGGGGGAACTCATCGTCTATGGAGTAAATGAAGCGTGAGCTGAACAATTAAAAAGCACTGTATGACTGCTTCTACCTGATTGGGTCTTATCCGAGCAGTGCGACTCCGTCGACTCAACTGGGGATCGAACCCGGGGCCTCTCAGGCAGAACGCAAACATGCCACCCACTGAATCACCAGGCCACTGATCAGACCGTTTTTCATTTTCCTTATACGAATTATAGCAAAAACAATTTTCGTGAACTGGTTGCGGTCATCTTACCTCACTCATCTAAGCACTAGCTTCCGGGGTTGACACGGTTGGTAACTTACACAACTTGACTGCTAACTATGGATTGTTCTATATCATGTATTTGAAAAGACAAAAATGTATCACAAAATGGACCGCTGTTGTTTTAGTCTGCTGTTCTAAGTGGCCCCGTATATCACTTCTTAAGCGTCATTCTGTGGTCCATTAGTAATAACCAGTGAACGGGATTCACTGGCCTATTCCTAGAATATCAATTTACTGTTTGTGTTGTGCTCAACGCACAGATTCAAGTTTATATTCTTCAGAGGAGGAACTGTATGCGTGTGCACCGGGCTGGATTCGGGCTACCCCATAAACCATGTGTGAGCTTGTGAGATTTTCTTTTTGTGTGAATGATAAAACTACTCAACCAAACTATTCTGTTCAGTGTCCGTATCCCTTTCATTGGTTTCCGTTCATTTTCTTTCACAATTTTAGTCACCTCTTCGGACTGAGTTAGTGGTTGCTTAAATTGAAACTGAAACTGAGTCACATAAGTCTAGTGATCCGTGATTGAATTCACCTGGTGATATTGTCTGAGTACCGTAAACAGCGGTAATTTAATATCTACCCGATTACTACTCTCACACATTTAATCTGCATGTACGATGTCATTTTAGCCATACGGCACTCAGCTATACACTTCTTTCATTCACTCATCGCCCCTTTGATAAACCAAACGGGAAGAGAGAGTGACAGTTGACAAGCTTATCATAATCATCTATTTTGACTACCGCATACCAAAATGAACTTTTGACTTGTTAAAAGTGATCTGTGTCAACACATACCAATTCAAAACGGTCAGCAATGGAATCGTAAACATTTCGATAGCAAAACACACGCACGCAAAGCAATTTCAGTGACAATGTAATTTGTGGAACCGGTCGACATTTATCCACAACCATGCCATTTTTCCATTTATTTCAAAAGAATTGGGAATTGTCATACGTCTATGTAGTGATTGTAGTAATAGTAGTATGCAATGAATTCGAAACACGAATCACGGAATGCGAGTCACTGTTTAGCAGTTACGGACGTCACGTAAGCACTGGACCGTACCGGCAATAGCACGCACTATCACACGTAACTGAGAGGCGAGTAAAAAGCCACATGAGTTGTAGTTCGTTTCTTGGAAGAAATAATCTGTACAAAAAGTGCTCATTGGTCATTCGGGCTTATGCCAATCCCTTTCCAGTATTACTTGCATCGTTCTGCTTCTGTCGGGGTCGCACGGTCTCTGATTGGCTGGTACGACCTATCTGTGATATGTAGTCCAGAAGCAGTGACACGTACGCGCGTCGTTGATGTCACCCATGAATTTTGATTGATCGCAGTTGTCCTAAAACTGTAATACGTCGCTCCAGGGTATGCGTCATCTTGTAGACCCCGGTCTTCACAGTTAAGTTGATTGGAATGATCTTCCGATTGGCTAGTGATAGAGTGCGATAACAAATCACCTCCTGCATTTACGGACGCATGCTGTCGTGCAATGGATGAGGACAAGACAATTCTCATGAGCTCCAAATCGGCACATGAAGCAGGCAGAATGCCTCCGTAGCTATCTCC
>UZAN01042015.1:30093-52250 GCA_900618425.1 Echinostoma caproni
ACACGAATAAGAAAAACAGATGGCACTGGACCGCAATGGCTCGAACTCGCAATAACCCGCAGGATCGAGGCGCGAGGAAAAAGGCCACAAGACAGGCAAATCACAAAGTCGTTTATTGAAGGAAATGAAAGTGAATATATATGTACACAAGAGAAGATCATTGGCTACCTTAGTTCCCACCAATCATATTGCATCACAGCTTGCGTCATATTGCTCTTCTCTGTATTGTATCTGATTGGCGGAACGGTTCACCAATGACGTGTATCTGGAGGCTGTGCACGTCCTACTGGCATCAGCGCTCAAGGTCGATTGACTACCAATGTCCGGAAACTGTATCGCGTTGCTCTAGGGCAGGCGTGATCTCGTAGATCCGAATCACCACAGAAGTACACGAATTTGGCAACGGACACCGTGAGGTGACGACAGCTTCACTTTGTGGCGATTGCGAAATGCAGTCGTGAAGTGGGAGGTTGTTACATTTGGTGGACAGATGAGAGATCGAATGTCAGCTCTACTTACTCAAAATTCCAATCTTTCTTCTGCTCTTTATCCAAAGTAGCCGTCTCAAGATAGCAATCAAAACCGCCGCACAAAGGTGCATAATTAATGGTTGTAAAAAGTAAATCTGAATACTGCTACTAGCGCAAAGGAAATGAGCTAGCTGTATGATACTCCGTCGGAAAGCACTCACTTTTTTAACTGTCTTGTTGCCTGGAAAAATACATAAATGGGATGACGGGTAGCAGCGGTTCGAACCCCGGAACCCCAGGTCGCAATTTGGTGACCCAACCACTTGGTCACCATCACCCGATGGTGGCTATCCGTGGCAGTTGTGTGGAGAAAGGTGTATGCATGACGACCGAACAGTTCAGAATTCGAAATCACTTCACGATATTGAATACCCTTCTTGTCTTGGCTGGATAATCAAACGAAGTCTATTTTACTTTTATGAACTGAGGTAAAGAAATCAGATGCGAACGGTTTCACTGACGAATAAGTTGTTTCCAGCTTGCTCAAGAAGGACATGTACCTCGCGAATTTTCGCTTGCATTCGGAACATAGTTGCTCAGGTGTTAGTGGTAGTGGAATCCTGACCGCCGTCCACCGAAGGCTACGGTCAGACTATGTAATCTAGCCTCGAGCAGGGCTATGACCAGTTGCTCAGTCCGAACACTGGGCTAATCCTACACAACGATAATGGCGGTCCTTGAAGACTTATCCTTACACCAAGTGTAGCAATCTCCCAACTCATCCTAGCATTCTGGTTCGGATGATACAAGTCATGGAATGGTGTAGTTTTCCTTCCTCTCAGGGATGTGAAGTAACAGCAAAGCACACAGATCGTCAGTGGTCGTAAAACAAAAACCGTATCGCGTGAAAGAAGCTGACAAGTATTAAACACTAATCAAATAATCTAAGGACTGCAAACCTACCTTAGATTCAAGAATATGCCCATTATGACAGGAGAACACACGTTCAGAGACGAACCATTGTTTTCATTGATTCATCTTCTGGGCTGTACAGATCATACAAGGAAATGGCATTCAAAAGCCACGGTGATTGGTTCAAAGAGAGAGAGTGGTGTGACATGTTTCACACCACCAGGTCACCACAACACTGCCATCAGGTTGTGATGCGTCATCCGTGCGATCGATCTTCGGCTACGGTAGTTGAAGGCTGATTCAGTCTCCTAGATGAACGAGAATAGTGCTTCCTGTGACACCTTTTCCACCGTGGTGAAGCCAGCGCAGGCAGTGCTCTTTAATCCGCTGGGAAAGTTGTCTCACCGTTTGGGCAATGTAGGTTTCGTTACAAACGCAGCTGAAGGAATCGATAACCATAGATGAGGCCAGCGTAGATAAACTCTTTTTTTGGATGTTCTCATTATTGGTGAGCCTGTGAAGACGCATGACAAACTCATTGCATCAAAGGCTTCTCTCACAGCATGCGCCACACGTCTTCTAATCGGATCGGACAGATTATCTTCTTTGAAGGGTGTTTTAATAAATAGCTTCTTCACCAGAGTTTCCTGGACGAGCTCGTGTTCCAGTCTTCATTCCATGTTTCTTGAGATGAACCTTTCAAGGTATCCGTTCCCCTCAGAATTTTTTATCTGATCAAGTTTATCTGCGAACGTGGATTTGGAGCATATCTTTCGTGCACGCGAGACAAGGCNCTCTTTTGTCTAAGTGGAACAAAACTGTAAAAGTTGGTGTACTGTTCGGTCCACGTTTCTTTCCGTTATACCCTTCTTTCAAGCAGTCCGTTAGTTGTTCTACATCAAGTAATGCTAGCTTCATCAATACAGAAGGCAGACGAATTTTGCGCGATGTTAACATTTCGTTTAATCTTCGCAATTTTTGACTTAAAACAAGCAAGCACATATATAGCAGATGGAGTTGTACAATCATGGGGAATGAACGTGTGCAAGCACTTACCGAGGAGTTGACCTTCTACTTCTATATTTAGTAATCTTTGTATACTTGCTCACGTTTATTCACCATAATTGACTAATCCCCATGTGCTAATTATTCTCCTGTTTGTTGTAAGCCAGTGAGTGATTGAGAAGATTGAATGAACTGTGAACATCTTGCGATTTTTGTTCTCTTTCAGTACTGATAAAATGGATAACGGGGACTTCGATTGCTTCGAATGCTAGTTTATCTTTCTCTGTGAACCTTATCGAATTGTGAACCCTGTTAAACGTTTGCATGATGTGGATCAGGTCAGTTTCTTTGTCGGTTATGCAAAATATATCATCGATATCATCGTTTATGGAATTTCATCTTTCTAATTTCGGATTCTGGGATTGAGTTCTTAAGTTCGGCCATGAGCACATTCGTCAGTATCGGCCCTAGTGGAGAGCCCACAGCGACATCATCCCTCTGACGATACAGCTTTCCATGGACTAGAAACTGGACATGAAAAGTGCACTTCAGAAGCAGTTGTTTTAGTTTTCCTCACCGGTACTTTTAAACAGATTCCATTTTCCTCTATGTAGTTTCAGACGAAATCAACCGTTTGCGTGGGCGGAATGTTCGTGTATAATGAGAAGAAATAGAAGAAATATTTGATCGTCATTTACCTTCTGTTCTCGGATCAATTTCACGAATTCGAAAGTGTCCCGTTGGCTGTTTACCGTCACAACCTGATTGTAGTGTTGTGGTGACCTAGTGATGTGAATCACGTCACACAACTGACCGCACATCCCTCGCTCTCCTAACGAATCATTTTGGCTTTCGAATGACTGAATGTCTATCCTCGTTTAACATGTCATTTCCTTGTATGATCTGTACAGGTCAGAAGATGAAATGTACCTTAATCAATTGACCCATTGAGAATCGACAGTGGAGCCTCATAGGAAAAATGCAAGCAAGTGTGCTACCCATTTGACAAAAGGCTCACTGGTAGAACTATTCACCTGATCGTCAATTTCGAGTACCATAATTTTGTACAGTAATGGGAGAGGAGGCTCTTATCACATAACACTAGATCACACCAGATTATTAAGTGCCTGGTGCCTCTTAATACTCGAATGGGCCAATCCAAGCTTGTTACTCCAAAAGAACAAGATCGTTTCTCTTTTTCTGTCGACCGGATTATGTTAATGCAACTACTTTAATCGAATTTTCAAGGTCGACAGTGTTCACCCTCCCAATTCGGCATGATATACTCTTTGGTTTGAGAGGAACGGAAGACAATCCGGTTTCTGAACGGCTATGGTTCTTCTCTGTCTTCTTCTATCACCACTTAGGACCTGATTTTCAAGAAAGTTATTCAGCATGAAACAGATAGTGCCTGACTTAAACTGTCTCTCCCTCAAAAGTGATCTGGTTTGAAATCGTGTGCGAATAAGAGTAGCATCACTTCAATTTTTTTGAACACCAATCTGTTCAACGTCCACCGTGTACCTAAGTCCCACAACAACACGAATATTGTGAGCCAAATTTCCTAATGTTCTCCTTCAAATACGATCGAAGTGGTTGTGTAATTAACCGCTTGTTCAGATCGGCTAGAGAACAGAACTCGGTTTGAACCTCGATCATCAATGGATGGATATTGGTGGACCTGGATAGCACATCGTTCATGTGCATCGGACTTTTGCAATCGATCACAACGCGACCCTGCTGTAGACTTTGACCACACAGCAGAAGTTATTCTTATCTGCACACTATAAACCCCAATTACTGTGCATAGTAAGTAATACGTCTAGTTCGAGTATATCCACCTTCCTGGTTCAGAACAGACGGTACGCTAATTTGATCCCGAAAACAACAATTGATAGACGGATCATGAAGATATGCTCTTTAACCCCTGTGTTGTTACCCCAAGTGCTTAACTGTATTAACTTGCCACTTCTACAATTGGTGAGCGCCTCAAATCGAACCGATTGAAAACAATGATTACCATTCCAAACGCTTACTCTCGACGTAATAAACTGATCGATTTTTTGCAACTTAAACTAGGTCTAGAGTGTGTACGCGTGAGCGAGCGGTTCAATGCAGACGAAGACAACAAAAATGGTCCGTAAAAAGTGTTGACCTCTGCCTGGCTATTTTCGTTTACATAGACCACCGTCGACAATTTATCAGAATCAGAATGCACCAGAGGAATCGGACTTTATCAACGACGAAGAGTTCGCGCATTTGATTGGTACAAACGGTTCATGCAATGTATATTAGTCTCATGCAATAAAATCGATTCGCTTAGACCAAGTATCGAAACCCACACACGAAAGGATTACAAACGGTGAATCAATACCTCGTGACACACAATGTGCCGTATCCAGGGGCGATGGAATAACTTGATTTCGAAATATCTTTACTCTCGTGGCATTGGTATGCAGCTTTGCTCCTTTCCGAGCATCACCTTAGTACAGATCTTGCGCACACTTCAATAACACGTAGTAAGTAATTGTCAGGTTGCACTGGGATGTCCGAAAATGCGAATCCAGTTTGTCCGAACCGTGTGTGTGTGTGTGCAAAACTCAGTGATCCGAACCGACCACAGTCAATGAAGATCAACGGACTGGGATTTTCGGTTGAAAAGTCCCCAAGAAAATTCACCGGTTCTGGCCTATGTAACCTGGCCGTAAACCGCCTAGAAGTATAACACCATGGGCCTATTTCCTCGTTCTAAAGATAATTGTACAGTGATTTGTTGTGCATACAGCCTGGTGTCAGACAGTGTGAAACACAATACAATATATGATGATGGTGATGATGATATAATATGTAATAATGTACTTTCAATTCCTATTTTATTTACTGAATATACAAATGCACAACCAAATGTCAGGAAGGAGGCCGCGACCATACAAAGGATGCCTGGTGGAGTGATTGGAACCCGAGACTTTTGGGTCAACATTTTGATGATCTTAACCGTCACCGCCCGAGATGATGACGATGATGATGATCAATAGTAACATCGAACAATATGTAAAACGAGATATCGCTCAAACAGAATTCTTATCCCTATTCCAACTACGTAATCTCAAAAAGTGTGTAATGGCGATTCGGTACTCGAAAAAACTGACATCGCATTTAGTACCTGTTAATCAAGAGATTCAATGAAAACAAAACAAACCTAAAAACCGTGATATTCCAGCGTTTCCTTTTTCGAAATACACGATTTGATGCATGAGAACGAAATACCAGTGACCAAAATACTTATCTATATGACCGTCTTGAGAATCAAAACGTGTGACCAAGAGAATGTCATACGCATGGCACATTAAACTTATGTTGAGTGCGGTGGCGCAGTGGTTTAGTTGCTGTCACCGATGTGCTCTGGACCCGATAAAACAATGGAAAAAACTCATTATAGCATTTATGATACTGGTAAACTGTTGAATTTGTTTCATTGAATGGGTCAAAGTAGAATCAAACTGCAGCCAAAGGAGGAAGCGACGAAACTGGAAAAACAAAGGGGATAACGATAAAGTGACGAAAATCGAACACCACCGGCTCGATGCGATATCCTGGACTGATTGGCATTGGGTTGAAAGCGGGTACGGATTTCTGGCATTACTATTATTGAATAGAGAAGTCAGAAACAGGGTTTTGCACAACGTATCCCCATCAGCATTTTACTGCGCTTGTACACGTGCATATGGCGGTGAAGGTGATTTTTATAGTCAGTAAGATATTCACAGTGAGATAAAGACAAGATCTTTAATCAACACTATAGGACTATGCCCTGACAATACAACAAATGATCCACGTCTTAAGGGATAAAACCAGGTTTAAGCTCGACAATCCTAGTGAATTAGCGAAGAAAATCTGTGCGGAACTGAAAACTCAGAACCAATGGCGAAAAGTTGGCACCCGAGGGGCACAGAGACACCATAGATGTACGGTTGACCGTAGCTGCGCAAAGAAGGTATTTCATTACAACCCGCACATGATAAATTCACCCCAACATGTATTAGCAAGGTGGCTGGCGAAAATTCTGTTGTCGGTGAGATTCAACTGTTCGGCGTAATGTCAAAGATAGTTTTGAGATGAGTGAACATCTGGCCCATAGAAAGTCAACAAAGACAAATGTTTACAATGAAGGTCAAATCTCTATTGACAAATGTTTCGCTGCATGAGACCATTTGTAAGACAACTGAGGAAAGGAAATTGCAGGTCAGGTTACCTATCACGACTGCCACTTCGATGCGCGTCAGACGTTAAATTTTCGTTCGTTGAACAAGGATATCGGCGATAGATGTGGTCGACATGAGTAGTCCGCTGAGACCGATTCTTGTGAATATTTACCTTGGTCACCTAGAAGAAATGCTTGAAGAGGATTATTTTAATTTAATCGATACTGTCCCTGTGTTGGTGATATCTTTCTCATCAGTCAACATCAAGGAAGACGGAGGAAACCTATTCCATCGATTGAACAGAATTCGACCGAACATTCAGCTAACCCACCACGATAAACTGGACGACCGCACTGAGATTTTAGATATAAATATTACTCGTTGACCAGTTTCAGTTTAAACAAGCATCAACCCTGCGCACTTTCGTGGGCTGGTTTTGGTTGCTGTCTTTTGGCTGCCCATTTGGATGAACAGTAGGAGACAGACAAGAAAGTTGAAATTAGAGTCGAATAGAAAATGGGGAATTTCAACGGACTAATGTTGCGAAGAAATTGAGATGCACGAACGGCACTGGTTACAACACTCAGCCAGATCACTGTCTCTAAGCATCGGTTACGACCATTCTGAGGTCCCCATCCAGAGAGCCTATCGGGACCTATGTCACCAGATGGATCAATTAACAGATTTGTCTTCTGAAAGAACATGTGGTTTGCACAATATTTCACATTTCACAAGCTTTGCCCCCATGTCCCATGGTCCCGTTGGCACACAATTTCATCGAGCGTGTGAAATATGCACAGAAGACTCTGTAAACGATGAAAGTGATCTCTTAAAAGACGTACTGCATTCAACCTGATATCCAGTTGTATTTACCGCCAAACATTGTAAGGCAACAACAATATTAGAAAATCCCAATAACTGTACCCAAAGTGAAGGCTTTTTTTGAAGCTATAATACAAAGGCGATGACGTGAGTGAACTAGTCTTCAAGCGGTTGAACTCTGCCATCAAGCGCGTCTATCACACAGTTGACCCAGTCCTTGGATGCACTGTCACCCGGATACCGTCGACATCAGTGAAAGAACCATTGCCCCCCTCCGCCAAATCAAATTGAATTTACCAATTTTGTGTGGATGCGCGGTCATCTACATAGACAGGACAGAGACAGTTACGTCACCGAATGACAAAGCAAATCCCGGCGAGGCTTAATAAAGCGATGGACCACAAGTTTGAAACCTTTACGTCATCGAACGAGAAGAAAAGACTAAATCTTCGATGGCACAACACCCATTGAAACAAAAACATTGTCACCCCAACCCAAACATTTCACATTATCTATACGCAAAAGACAATGTTACTGAAATTCGCCGCGACTTTAGTCATTCTTACTCTCATACCCGATCTATGCAAACAACGTGAAGGGTTAGTCACATTAACTTTGACTTGGTGATTACTGTGTCGTGTCATCCGTTGCGATTTGGGATCTTGTCTTTATCTCACGATGATTATCTCGCTGACTATCAAAATCACTTTGACCGCAGCATTCCAAGTACAGCTGAAGCGAAATGATCATGAATACATTGTGCAAACCCATATTCAAATTGGTGATGGGAAAACAGTGTTTTCAATTACCATTACCAGTACGATGAACACACTGATGCCATAAGAAATTTGCTACCCTAAGTAACTGATTCCCATTGCCGAATGGTAGATCGTTGTAAGTGAGGCTCTCCAAACCAAGGGGTTTGTAATGAAAGGCTAGTAGGTGATATGCCGAAAACATTTCTATTCCACTTGAGTTGTATTTTCGCATGATTCGTACGGAAATGGGGGTGGTTTGGAGTAAAAAATCCGGTGAGGTTTTCAAGGCAGGGTGATAATTTCCCGGGTGAAAGCAGATACCATCTAACCCTTAAAACATTTCTTGTTTACTAACATTTTGATGCTTTCGAAGGCAATCAAACTTGTGCCAAGACTGCCCTGCATTATATATAGAGACTTCTTGGTATATCCCCTTTAATACAACTAGTGGATTTTTCAATCGTAACACTTAATTGGATGCTCCTCATGTAACATCGATGAATGATGACAACTTGAAGAGAACGTCCGGTGTCCCGGTATGAGACCGTCGGTACAGTCGAAAACAAAGCCGATGGTCGAACATTTTCCGTATAAATGGGCGGCACAAAAATATACGTACAAGCGGTAAAATCATTCGATCAATGCAAGAAAATCAGTGTTTTTGACATGTGAAAATGGCAAATCAGACGAGGTGAGGGGCGAAATAGTGCTCGTACATGAATTTATGTGACAGAACGAAATGACAGTCGCGCGCAGAATGACCCGAGTATCCAGTGGTTGTGATTACCGACACAAGGAGTCAAATAGTCAGGCGATGAGTGGTTTTTTCTCTGAGCACCGAACAAGGTGACGAGTATTTTGACGCAAGAACCAATGAAGCAACCAAAGAGAAATTTCAAATTACGAACGAGCATCACACAGGTAGATTAGAAGACAAACAAGGCCTACCGGGCAAAGACACTGAGAGACGTGTGCAAGTATGTGTGTGTGTAAATCATGAGACAGAGGATCGTCAAATTACCCATCATCCGATGAAGATAATATAGAAGTGTTTATGTGGATGAATAAGCCTCTGTCGATAGCTATCCATCATGGACTGTACATTTTGTTTTTTGGGTTGTAGAGATGCAAAGGATCATAAGGTGATTGTTTTTCAGTTTGTTCTGCGGATTCTGGTTGCGCAATACACCAACCAGAACATTACAACGATCGTCACGTACTCGTTCGGAGGCAGCACGGTGCTGGTACTCCCGAATATGTTGATTCTTATATACGAGAACAAGATTGGATGGAGTGGAGAGAGTAGAGGTGCAAAGGTCAACGAATATGGATTTGACTGGATTATATGTGAAGAACAGGAACCTCCACAGAACTGACCGGCATGAAGAGGAATACCGCTGCGCGCAAGCCCAACACGATAGAAATCAAATACAGCACTAGACAAGAAAGAATGCAGATAGAAAGACGGTTAGATTACACTGCATGAAAACTTGCAGACAACAAGTAATATGACAGAACATATTAACAGATGCAATAAATATTCAAAGATTAATCCTATGGAAGAAATCATATATCTGTATTACAATTCTTACAGACGCAGTGCCAAAGTAACCGTGCTTTGAAGAAGAACAAAAACAGCACTAATTAGCTTCGGGNNNGCTTCGGGTGAGGGATAACAAGAAGTTTGCGTTTACAAATTATTCATGATTTGCTTATTACCAGGTTATCGAACTGATTAACAGGAAAAAGGAAAAGGGATTCTGGACCTTAAAAGCAGTGAACCCATTTTCACAGTAAAGACTTGGAGTTTTTAGTATACAGTGATTTTCCATGAAGGGGATGACCTCTATAATCGAAAGACTCCAAGGAAAATCTGTTGTGACATTCGGTTTACATGCTACCTGGTGGATTTCATATACCTCTCCATAAGTTGGGGGGTTAATCTAAATGGGAGAAGATCAGTGCTACCGGTGTGGCCTCATAGCTCAGCTGGTAGAGAGTAGAGCCCCAGTATAGTTGGCAGTGTTCTATAGAATAATCACAGTTGAAAATCGGTTGTTCAGGGTTGTGAGAGAAAAATTTGCCGCTATGAAACTCACTAGCACAGGAAGACCTACTTCGACTTTGTGTCAAACTGCGTTCACATTAGCGGTAAGAAAGCCAATGAATATCTTCCACATGCGAACTCGATGTCCCATCGCAAAAATAAGAGCGCATAGAATTGTGACAGTGAACATGAATTTAATGAAACTTCAACAGGTGTTTCAGTTCGTTTTGCGCCTTTAGCCGACTTGATAATTTGTTAGACAATGCTTAGACGGAATAAGCAGGTCATTGTCCAATTACCATCCGTCTACATTCAAGTCAGAGGTATCCGATAGCGAAGCTTATGATGTCGCTCGCGATGGCTCCAATTCCTGACAGAGAAGATTCACAATGATCACGATGAGACTGCAACTTGACGTGGTGTGATAGCTTGTGCTATTCTATGACACAATGAGCTACGCAGGATAGCTTTTATCAAGCCTAACCTAATGGGGCCTTATGTGGTTCGCTACTCTCTCTAATCCTACTTTCAACCTTTTCATTATTTCTCCTAATGTTCATCTAGATGAGCAGCCAAAAGACAGCAACCAAAACCGGCACACGATAGTGCATGGTTAACGGTTGTACAAACTGAACTGAACCCTAAGTCCCGGGGCTTATGTTGCCAGTTTCTATCAGTGAACAGCAGGTCGTCCTGACTGGGGGTCATCCCGTCTGCTATTCTTCACAACAGTGTGTAATAAAAATCTAGATCTCATCATGCCCGGAAGGTAGAATTGTAGAGGTCAGACAAAGATCAGTCTCCTGGTCCTCGAGGTTGGGGGGTCGACTCGAGTCAGCGTCTCAGTCGGTCAAACGGTAGAGTAGTCAATCCAAGTAAATGGGTCTCTACTTAGCTTTTCCAGCTGCTTTGCGGTTAGGTTCTTGTCAGAACTTTAGGCTTTAGACGAGAATCCTAATCGCTCTCCTCCTTAGTGGCTGGGTACCCTGGCATTTACCCGTCCATCAAACTCTGATGCATACACTAACAAAAATTAACTCCATACTGCATCGGTCGTCACGCAATATAATCAGTAGCACGCTTTCCACTGCATCGCAACCTCTGCTCAACTCTTTGTCTTCCGTGCCCTACTCCCTTCCTTCACTCTTTCTTCCGACCCATAAAATTCCCTCAGACAACTTGTTTGTCATTTGCCAAATAGTGTGGTAAGTAAATTACCACAAAATAGATGGCAGATTCTGAAGCCACGTCAATCACTTAATCTGAGGGGCTTCAACGTGAGGACGCTGATGCAGGTGGGCTAACAAGCTTGTCTGGCGCGTACAATGGACTCTTTGGAGATTGATGTCTGCTGCGGATCGGAGACCCAAATCCAGCATCCTAGTAATCTAAGCCACTTATGTGCACCGGAGATGTCTTCGAGGTTTTTCCTCCACACATCAGATGACGAAGTCTGTTCAGTTTCTACAACCATTAACCAAACACTATCGTGCGCCGGTTTTGGTTGCTATCTTTCGGCTGCCCATTTGGATGAACATTAGAGGAAAGACAGGAAAGGTTGAAAGTAGGATCGAAGAGAAAATTGAAAAGTTTAATGGACTAATAATACAGGGGAATTGAGAAGATGCACGAACGCCATTGTTTACGACACCCAGTTATATCACTGTCTTTAAGCATCGGGTACGACCGTCCCGAGGTCCCTAGCCAGAGAGCCTAACGGGACCGATGTGACCCAGACTCCTGGTTAGGGTTTTCATACCCTCATGCCAGGTCTTAGCTTGACCACCCTGGGCTTTATTCCAACCACTACCTGCCTTGGCAAACATCGCTCGCCGTGGCAACCCGTCTGGGGACATGCGTAACACATGCCCCAACCAATCTATGGAGGTTGACCACTTGCTACAGTGAACGACCGCAGTTGCCTAAAACTTTGCGCCTGACCTCAGCATTGCTCGTCCGGCTGCCCCACCTGATTCATACAATGCTGCGTAGACAGGGATGATCAAACACCGACAGTTTGTATTCATCCTGTTTTCTTAACGGCCAAGTTTCTGCTCCATATGGCAGAACTGGCCGAACTGCTGCAGCAGACAATCGACCCTTCACAAGACAGCCGGATGTCGCGACGGCGCCACAGATGTCTCAAGTTGGCAAATGCCAATCGAGCTCGGATGTCGCGACGGCGCCACAAATGTCTCAAGTTGGCAAATGCCAACCGAGCCTTTTGTGTGTCGCGACGGCGCCACAGATGTCTCAAGTTGGCAAATGCCAACCGAGCCTTCTGTATGCACTCGCGACGGCGCCACAAATGTCTCAAGTTGGCAAATGCCAACCGAGCCTTTTGTATGCGCACGCGACGGCGCCACAGATGTCTCAAGTTGGCAAATGCCAACCGAGCCTTCTGTATGCGAGCTGAAACTTCATCCGTGAGGCGTCCACCGGGTGACATGCAGCTGCCCAGATAACAAAACTTATTCACCTGCTCTATTACTTCCCCAGTTAGTGAGGCTGAGTGATGGACCAACCCATTCCTGTAGCGGCATTTTACACTTTGAAGGTGCAAAACGCATACCGAACATGACTACTCTGGCTATGCTAGCACTGAGACTATCCAGAAAGGCTTGCAACTTACCTGGGTCTGCAATTCGCAGTGGAATCTTGTCTGCATACTTCAGAACAGTCAATGTACCACCTGGGAGAAAATCCTCGCACGAGAACAGGGCTCTTTCCATAATGAAATCAATAACAAAGTTAAGCAAAAAAGGAGATAGAGTCGGCTATCCTGACGAACACTTTCTGTATTGAGCTAGGGAGAAAAAGCGTCATAAGCTCTGACTCGGCTTCGACTATTAGTATAAATAGATCGCGAATTTTGAATTAATTTCTCGGGTACATCCTTCAAAAAAGGTAGTTCCCGAGTATAGATTGGGCGACTTAATCGAAAGTCGCTATCAAATCAAAGGAGTGGTGGGTCTACAGAAGAGTCTCTGTTCTAAAATTTGGCGAAGTGCTAAAATGTGGTCTATGCAACCTAGATCAGGTCTAAAACCATCTTGGTTCTTACGCGTACACCGTTCACGTGCGGCAGACAATCTACGGAGTATAACACCAGCGAGAAGTTGGGAGACAATGTTGATTAGACTAATTCCTCTTTAGTTTTTACACGGGGATCTGTCACCTTTCTTGCAAAGTGGTGATGATGACAGATGATGATGATGACAGATTTATACCATTCAGCTGGAACCTGTTGCCTCTACCTTGTGTAGCCCAGGAGCTTCGTCAAATCCCAAGCCAACGCTGAACGTTCATCCAGGAAAACCGAGAGAGTCCATCTGAATCGGAAGCCTTATGCCTTTTGAGGTAACTTTTCTTGGAAATTTCCATTTCAGATCGATCATTGATATCTACTGGTAGTATTTATCCAATTAATGTAGGGGTTGACAGGCCTAATGTCGATGGAGGGGGCAGCTCAACCGAGCCTAGAAATGTTCAAAACCGTTGCGGACTGAATCAGTTTGCCGTCAGACTCCTTAACTACTTCACCTACGTCTAATTTCCTTGGGCTCGTAATCCTTATTAGACGGAAAAGATTGCGATTATTACCGATAGTGGCAGCCTTTTCCATCTCTGCCCTCTCCTATCCTCCATTTCTCGCAGTTATTGTTCAGGTCCTTGATGAGCTGGTGTGTATGAGATTTGCGCGCTGTGGTATATTTGCCATCAGGAGGTTTGGTTCTTCGAGCGTCCAACAGGGCATCCGAGGTCAAATAAGACCTGATCCCAGTGAACAACATACTGAACCGAAACCCCAAGTCCTTGTGTGGCAGCTTTCTATAAGCCCCTTCACATGTGCTTGGGTCACGCTCCCGCGTTGGATCTACGCTTCAAAACCTTGTGGGCCAGACTTTTGATGATTAGGGTTCCCAAAGAAAAGCCCTTTAGTAGGTGTGGACTACCGTGAAGTATGTCGTGCCCCGTAGTCTTTGATACCCATTTGGAAAATCCCCTCATGTCCAGTTCTTCTCACTTCCAGATCTTGGGAGATACCTCCTGTTCGCATCACCCTTGGGATATCACTCAGCATTTAACTGGTAAGGTAAACCAACCAGAAGCCCACCGACTTTTGAAACCAAAATCTCCTTCGCGTTTAGCCGCATTTTATGTTCGCACACTCGGATCGGTTAACAAGCTGCCTTAGCTAAAACCCTTGATACCCTCCATTTCGATGTGCTGTGCCTCCAAAATACGCGTAGAAGACTCTACTTTGATCATCATCTTGCAATCTCTAGATCTGATCTCAGCTTCATGCTTCACTCTCCACGTGTCAGGTGATTCGGCATCCAAAGCTGGCGGTATTGCTGGTGTTTGGGGTTGCGCTAAGTGCCACGTCACTTCTCGACTGGATTCCGGTTAGTAGCCCCTGTGCACTGCGCGTTTGGATGGTTCATTACGGACCAACAGTTGTAGAACGAAGCGTCGGTGCTCATTCGTCGTATCAGTGTATGCACCGACCGGTTGCAGTTTGCCGGAAATGAAGGATGCATTCTACAAGGACCTCTCTCAACTGCTTCAAACTGCTCGATCAACAGACGTAGNGGAGACTTGAGTGCTCATATGGGATCTCTGGACGAACCACGAAGACCCATTCGAATGCCGTCTCTTCCCATTACCCAATTTTTTCTCGCTGCCAGTTCAAACTACCTTTATAAAATAAACTGTTACTCGTTCCTAGATGCAAGAAGTCGGGCGACCGAGTATTACAACAGCCCACAACACCAGCAATGATGAATTATTCGACTTTCATGCGCATTCAGTCTACCATTTCCGCACCTACAGATAAACACACTACACCGTACACATACTCATGCCCTCGCAGCCATCCCCAATCCCACCTTCACCCTCTTAACCCATCACCTCTCTCGGGTTCTTCAGACGATCGTGCTAACAGTTGCGCCTCAGATGGAAACTCTGCCGCTGTTCTCTCGTGTCCTAATTCGACAGCCCTTCAAGTCTCACCGAATCCCGCACCAGCTGAAGCCCTTCTTCGCCCTCGATGCCCATTCAAACTAGCTACATTTAATGGGCGTACTCATGCGTATAGGACAACAGGCCGGTTTAGCTCGTACGCTCGAAACCCTAGCCATCTATGTGTTGTATCCAAGAGACTCGTATTCAGGACTCCAGCCCCATTACCCGATTAACGTCCCCATCAAACCCATCAGTGAAGTTTTACTTACGCCTCTCTGAGGACCCTGAGGCTGTGACATCCGGTCTTGCTGACGTTGGTGCGGCTCTCAGTGAGAGAGCTGAAGCCGCACTCCTGGACTGGTTCCCAGTCGATAGTAGGTTGTGCGCAGTGAGACTTACAGGTTTGTGCAAAGTAAGCAGTCGTCACGCCGATAGACGAAACCTGTTTGTCGTCTCGGTGTACGCCCCAACGGACTGCGGCCCAGATGCAAAAATGAATTTTATCACCACCTACACGACATCTTGCATAAAGCGATCCAGGCTGATATCGTGATTTTAGCCGGAGACATGAATGCTAGAGTAGGTCGGCTGACCTCGAGTGAGGCGCCTCTGGGAGGTCCTTTCGGACTAGATTCCTGTCGCTCGGAAAACGGGGAACGGCTGTTGGCTCTCTTTTCCGACCACCGCCTGTTCCTCGCCAGTACGGACTTCAGACGCTCTAACTGCCAGCACGCCACCTGGCGTCCGCCCTCCTCGAGTCAGAGACGGACGCAGATCGACCACATCCCTATAAGCCACAAATGGCGGCGTTGTATACAAGACTGCCGATCGTACTGGAGCACCCCTCGAATCCGACCACGCTTTAGTGTGCGCCGAACTGTCCATGTGCTTCGGTGGGCGTTCCAAACATACGACACAACGACGGGTAGACTGATAAACTGTTCAAACCAGCTTGTCTAACTGTCTTCCAAAACGCGCTACCTCCAAAGCTAGAACCAACCCCACCCGGTGACGTTAACCAGCACTGGTCGCTTATCAAGAATGCTCTACATTCTGCTGGCTTAGTTAGTTGTGGTCTAACACGAAGTGCTGCGACACCCTGGATTTCTGCGGAATCCCTGCGCCTTCTCGGCGCACGCCGATCGATTCCGACTGGCAGCGACCATAACGAAATACGACTCGTCATGAGTCGTAACCTCAACGCAAGCTTACACAGAGACCGCGAGATCTGGTGGACTCAACGCGCGTCAGAGATGGAAAGTGCTACCGCCATGGGAAACTCCCGTAAGCTGTTTCATCTCATCCGGGTCACCGGTAGGAAAGCCTTCGGTGTGAGCGAAACGATCTGTGAAGCTGACGGTTCGCTCATTCACAATCAACAGCGACGTCTTGCACGCTGGGCGGAGTATTTCAGGGCACAGTTTAGCTGGCCTCCAACGTCAGCTTGTCACATAGCTATTCCGGCACACGTCCCATGATCTGTCTCAACAGACCCACCTTCTGAGGCGGAAATCCATCAGGAGATCCAAGCCTTGGGACGTCACAAAGCGCTGGGCTCCGATGGCTTCCCCCTGCTCTATTTAAAAATGGTGGAATAAAGCTTGTTAGAGAACTCCGAGTCCTGTTCACTAAAGTTTGGAACACTGAGCAAGTCCCCCTCCTCGTGGGGGGAATCGATTGTTGTCCCCATCTTCAAAAAGGGCCCGTGCAATGACTGCACCAATCATAGGGGTATAAACCTAATGCCATTAGCGCCGAAGCTGTTGGCGTCCGTCATTNGCCATGGGAAATTCCCGTAAACTGTTCCATCTCATCCGAGTCACCGGTAGGAAAACTTTCGGTGTGAGCGAAACGATCTATGAAGCTGACGGCTCGCTTATTCGCAATCAACAGCGACGTCTTGAACGCTGGGCGGAGCATTCAATGCACAGTTTAGCTGGCGACCAACGTCAACTTTTCACACAACTACTCCGGCACACGTCCCATGGTCTGTTTCAACAGACCCACCCAAGGCGGAAATCCGAAAGGAGATCCAAGCCTTGGGACGTCACAAAGCGCCGGGCTCTGATGGCCTTCCCCCTGCTTTATTTAAAGATGGTGAAATTAAGCTTGTTAGAGAACCACAAGTTCTGTTCTCTGAAGTATGGAACAGTGAGCAGGTCCCCTCGTGGGCCGCTCAATGACTGCGCCAACCATAGGGGTATAAGTCTAATTCCCATAGCGTCAAAGCTGTTGGCGTCCTTCATTCACCACCGATTGTACACTGCGCGTGATTGGGCAGACACGTGAGGAGCAGGCTGGGTTTCGCGCCGGTCGTGGATGCATAGATCAAATCTTCACCCTCCGACAGTCGCTAGAGCACCGTGATGCTTATCAAAGACCAACGGTCAATGTATTCCTAGACATCCGCGCGGCCTTTAACTATGTTGATAGGACCGAGCTATGGAACTGCTTGTTAAGGAATGGAATACCTGAGTACCTGTGTCGATCCTCAAAGAGTTGTATCGTCATACCTCAGGTCGGGTTAGGGTCTATGGCCAGCTTTCGCCACCCTTTGCCATCTACAGTAGAGTTCGACAAGGTTGCCCTATATTCCCATTCCTTTTCAACTTTGTCATAGACGAATGCTTTGTCCGGTCTAGCAAACGGTGGAGTTAAACTCCTCCTAGGGAACAGAGTTCTTGACTTAGAATATGCCGATAACATCGCCTTGCTGGGTGAAAACACACAGGCAGTCTAAGACGCTTTGAATCGCTTGGCGATCGAGGTATCCAGGTATGGAATGTGCTTTGCGTCGTCCAAATGCAAAGTGCTTGTTCAAGACTGGCAGGAGCCTGTGCCTGCATCCACCCTCTGTATTGTTCAGCTGGAAGTAGTCGAGGGCTTTAAGTACCTCGGGAGCTTGATCACAACTGGTGGGGGTGTTGTAGAGATCACATCACGTATAGCGAATGCTAGGCAGCTTTCGCCAACCTGCGACACATGTGGCGCCGCCATGACATCCGACTATTCCTTAAGGGAAGGGTGTATGTGGCTGCGGTTCGTAGCGTTCCGCTTTACGGTTGCGAGACCTGGCCCGTCTGCGTTGAGGATGCTAATCGACTTTCTGTATTTGACCACCGATGTCTCAGAAGTATTGCTCGTGTCTGATGGGAACACCGTGTTAGATAAAAAGACCATTTTACCTAAAACTGCCTATTTTTCGAGTATTTTCAATTAGGGGCATCTCGAATTAATACTAATCCCGCGAAGATTAATCAATAATATTGCGTCATACAGAAATATTCACTCCGTCCGTCTGATCCGTGACCTATGACCAATTGAACTTTGCTAACGGTGTACTTGATTGGCACAATCTTTTTATTGCAATAATCGATGCTATTTTGAGTCACATATAAGCATCAGAGTAAAACTTGTAAATTGACTTGCTCCCTGTGTGTCAAGTACACGTTCGATGTGCACTAACTGTGTTCTTGCTTACGTAGCTGGGAGGTTACTAGTGCTCGTGGCGTCCAATCTGTGCTGTGATCGTACTCGTGGGGCTAGACGATTAGTGTGGTGTTGAGGTACGTGTGCTCCTCGTGTACCATCGTGTGATATCTTGTTGTGTGTACATTGTGATCAATCGGGATTTGGACACAACACACCGGGTGGGTAATGACGAGGTTCGTCGTCGTGTTGGGTGCGGATAATCGTCCTCTAACAGAAGTAATCGTGACATGATTGGTCACATTACTTTGGCCTTGTTGATTGACGTCCACACTGTTTGTTCGTGTTGTCCGTTGGAATTAGCAGTCTTGCTTTCGACTTAAGATGATGCAGCAAATGAGTTTGCGGATTTTCATGGCGACCAGGGAGTCGAAGGGCAAAGTGCCTAAAAGAAGAGTGTGATCGGACTAAACAGAGGAAGTTCAACAGGAACTGTGGCTTTCGCTAAGCCACGCCAACGGTAGCTTACTGAAATGTGGTTAGGGTTACTCAGCTGATCCGCTGAACTGGAGTGCTGCCGACTGTCAAGAACCGCCGGAAGTTGGTACTGGATGGAAACAACCGGTGGTAGATACTGAGTGATATGGTTGTCGTAAACGGTGGCGTTCTTGCATCTTCTCGATTTCTTTGCAATCTCAGACCAATGAAATTCTCCATTTTCTCCTCGGAATAAATTTAAACTTTCCTGTCTTTTTCCTTCCGATTCATCCAAACGGGCAACCAAAAGACATCAACCAAAACCGGTGGACGAAATAGCACTGTTAATGATTGTACAAACTAATACTAAAAAACAACCGGTGGTCTGCAGAGATTTGAAATCGATCACCGTTATCTGTTCGCTGAGCGTGCAGAGTAAAAAAAAACTTGCTGAACAGGAATTCACTAGCTCAACTCTCCAACCTGTGCAGCAAAATTGCCTGCAAGCACAACTACATTGAGACTCTGACTCAGCTGGATGAGTTCTGCGAATTTATCATAAAATTCGTCCTTCAGTTGATTAAGGATGTACTTGGTAGGTGACAATGTGGATAAACGAATAATCATTGAACACTGAGCTCCATAGCATGCGCACTGTTGACGGGAATCCAATCAACAAAGTGAGGCCTTCGCTTTGCCGTTTAATACTAATTATACTGTTTGGATCATAAGTTGCAGCAGAGATCAACTGCTAGAGTCCAGTGCACATGTAAGACAAACTTGCGGATCCACCTGTATGAGTGCTCATGTCGAAAGACCCCGAATTCAGAGTTTGACGAGCCATCAGAATTTGCAGTAAGTTGGGACATGTATTACTCATAATGCTATTGGCAACAAGCTGGGGCGAGTGCCTAAGAGAATATTACGGAGCGAAGAAAAACGGTTGCGGATAGAAGACCAAGGATTTAACAAGTGAGTGTGTACAAACAGAACGAACTTATCGTGTTTTAGGAGCGTGGTTGAATGAATTAAACATCTTTTACTGATGAGTAGAACCAGAGTTAACTTACCAGACCATAGAAAATATAACGCTTTTTTCTCCTTTGCAGTCTGCACCGTTCCCAAGGTAACGCCAATGGCGACGATAAGGGAAATGAGTGCGAAGAAGCCGTATACCACTAAGCGCACACGCGCATAGGCGGGTCCGACTGAAGTAACTTTCCGACAATGTGGGCATCGAGCAGCAATGAGCCCAGCCGCCCCGGCGGAAGTGCCTCCAGACAAGCACGAAATCAGTGCATTATGCCTTGAGTCCGCCTGAGCTGGGTTGCTAGCTACTGAGAACGGAGAACAACAATTGCCACATGCAACGCGAAGACTATGTGGATGGCCAAAAGTACCACCACCTGCAAGTCGATCTCTCGCAATGACGCTCGGATCAGTCCGAGATGCCGTGCCATTGTCGTTCTAAAAGTTTAAATCAACAATGAATTTTATTGAACGCGATATTTAGGTACGTTTGGTAGGAAAGCACTCAGGATATCATAAAGAAAAACTGGACTGCGTGAAAGCACAAACTGCCCTAAGCCACATATAGAACAAATGGGTCAATTTTAATAAATCCAACAGCGATAGATTTGAGTTCCAAATGACAAGACATCGTTAGCTCGTACTCAAGAAGCGGTCAGTAATTCAATTTGCGAAGCTACCGTAGAATATGAACGACAGAGTCGGCTAGCGCAATAGTGGAATGATGGCTTGCGACTAAAAATATCCGTACTCGTAAGAGGAGCGTGAACTGGTTAGATGTTTCACGGTCATTTTGCATAGCCACTACTACAGAGGCACGGGTCAAGATACTCACAGATCCTGTATGCATACAGCGAGATAGACAAAATTAAATGGTAGCGGGTTATGGAATTCAAGTAAGACAAAAATTTACCAAAAATTTGGTCGATCTAACAGGTACTGCAGATCTCACTGTCTGGCTGTGAATGTGTTGCCCGCAACCCTCAGTCACAATTTTTAGTAAGACCTGTACAGTGAAATACCTCCTTCATTGTATGTGCGATGGCATGACTATTTATATTCGATTCAATTGCATTGTGCATACCCTCCAACGCCGCACGGGTCTGTTTTGCAATGCTATTTTCTCCGTGAGTTTCACTGTGAATTTGTACACACTCGTGCTTTTTAATTGAAATTCAGAGGCGAAACCAACCACAAAGCAAGGCGATTGGGGTTCATAGTGGCGATCAGCTCAGTTACTGAGTATCTGAACTCCTCTAGACAACGGATCGCAAACGAGAATCAAGCCGTCACATTGCATTTGGATATTGCGGTAAAATATTGCTATGCCACTAACGCCATAGCAGCACGCCATGCAGGGGGGTCCTGCCGCTGTCGCAGATTACGTTCGTAGTCTGACGATTGGTCGGTTCGCAGTTCGGCTTTAGGTATTCCGACACTGCTTAAGCTCCAGTATTCACAAAACCATGGATATGTGTTATTACACTAAGACCAATTATTACTCAATCGCCTTAATCCGTTAACAATTTAGAAAATATTTTGCTTCCTCTTCAAATGACTTTTCGTAAGGCTACAACTATAGTTGATGTACATGTAAACGGACTACATCCGAATGCAGGTATATACCACCGGATTTAGGGATTAGCTTACCTCACACAATACGATGACTTTTTGGCATTCCGGGCGAGGACATCCCACTCGAGTTGTTGAAGCACTGCAAATCAGTAGGCAATTGCAGGGACAGCGCACATACTGCTTCCCCGCAGGTGGCCCTTTTATAGGCTTAGGAAATAAGATTCAAGTACGTGTTTATCTTACCGTCGCTTCTGTACAATTCGGACAGCGAACTACAAGCTGCTTGTGTCGGTTTTGCAGCGGAACTACATGATTACAAACTTGGCAATTGATGGTAGCCTGTGAATCATCAACATTTGCCCACACAGGCTCAACAAGAGGTCTGGTGGGTTGCGGATGCGCTTCTATAATAAATAAGATATTCCCAGAATCCTACAACCCACCAGCTGATATCAACGGTGTC